>PVKE010004123.1:0-66792 GCA_004027555.1 Craseonycteris thonglongyai
TTTTATTGTTTTTGACAGAGAGGGAGAGAGAGAGATACAGAGACAGAGAGAGAACTGAACTGAGGGAACTCCCCAGTTCAGCATATGGGTCTGCACGGGCCGGGGCCGGGATTCGATCCTCAGTCCCCGGGGCTTCAAAGCGAGCGCTTAACCCACTGAGCCATCCCGGCTTCCCCACCATTCTGTTTTAAATGTATATACTTCATGGTTGTAGAATCCTTTTTTTTTGTTTTTAAACTTTTTTTTTTTTTAAATATTTTTTCATCTGAATTTCTCTTAATAAAAATCTTATTAGATCATTTTGTTTGCTGCTAGATAAAATCTTACATCTTGCATGTTTAACTATTATATTTGTGCATAACTTCCAATATTAAATAAACAATTGCATTCCATATAAAAAAAAACAAAAAACTTTTTTTTTGTTGTTGATAAATTTATTGGGGTGACATTAATTATATCAATTACATTGTTTCCAGTTGTACAATTCTACATTATATTGTCTATACATCACATTATGTACTCACCACCCAGTTGTAGAATCCTTTTGAGGTGAAGCCATTATTTTTACCTATGAAAAACATTGAGGTACAGAGATTGAGCAACTTAAAGTTAAAAGTTACATGGCTAGTAGGAGTGGAGTCAGAATTTGAACCTGTTTTGGAATCCTGAGCCTGGGTTCTGCAGACAGCATCATTCTTCCAATACTGATGAGTAAATAGTACCATTTGTTGCACTATTTTTTTTCTGAAATTCTCCATCTCACAACTTGAATTTATGCAAAGATATCATGTTCTCAATAATAAGTACTCCAGGAGAGTAATATAGTCTTAGAACTTGAAATTCTGTGGAGCGATGAATGTATGATAAGTTGGAGCAAGTGGAAAAGTGCTGAAGTAGGCAAGTTCTTTGTGCTGAGTTGATTCTGTCTTCTGAGGAAGTGAAAACCTGTGGTGGGTAAGGGGGTTTGTGCTTGGAGTTTAAATAAATTACTCATTTGAAACTTGATCATTCTGTGGAGAAGAGATAATAGGATTCAGAAGGTCTTGGTTCTAATATGGCCTTTTATAATGTATTTTTGGCTGTGCATTATACATATCTAACTTCTAGCCCTTTACTATCTGTGAAATAATTTTTAAAAGTTGTAATACTAAAATCTTGGATGTAAGCATTTGAGGATTAAGAGTATGGTTAGCATCAAAATGTCATTTAGGAGCTGTCTTGATATAACCTCTGAAATACACTATGTAGTCTTCTAGCCACTGTTTTTTTCTTTTTTATACCCAGTTTTAGATGATTGTATATTTAAAAGTAATGGTTAGTTTAATACCTAGTTTTGCCACTGCTTTTTCTATTTCTAATTTTAGCTGCTTTGTGTAGTAATCATATATTGCTAGGCCTAAATCATTTATTCCTGTTAAATGTATTCTGGATGATGGGTATATGGGGTAGTGGAAAAAACTACCTCTATGGCCTTCAGCAAGTTACTTAATTTCTCTTTGCCTCAGTTTCTTCATATCTAAAGTGGGATTAGTAACAGTATTTTACAGGGTTGTGAGAATTAGATGAGTAAATACATGGAAAGTGCTCAGAACAGTGTTCCCTTTAGTAAGCACTATTAGAAACATTACCACAGTTTGTTGAGTGCTTGCTTGTCATACACTGGCAGGCATTTTTTACAGATCATCTTGTTTCCTCAAGGCTGTCTTTTTTTAAATGAGAAAGTAAAGTCACAATTTATGTTAAGATATAAACTCATGCTTCTGACTTAAAAACTGATTTGCTTCCCACTAATTCATGGAATACTGTGTAAATACATACTGTATAAATGCAACAAACACACAAATTCTAGAGTTGTGTGTGCTGATAATGAAAGGGAGCCTGAAATTATATAATTAATTGGGCATAATGAGTGGCAGACTATTTTTAAATGTTTATTTCTGGTTTACAATGAAGCTTTCTGGCATTGAAATTTACACTTTTAATAGTTATCAAATTTGTTTTTTATGGAGTAATGCACATCTCTAGCTGGTGATCTTTCACTGGTTTGGTGAAAATAAATTATTAGAAGTTGATAAATGTTATTTCACATAGTCTATTAATTACATGTGTAACTGATCATTTCAAATCTTTCAGAAGGGAGGGTGATCTGTATTACATGAATATGCACAAAAGTACTCGTATCACATAATATTTGGAAAGAAGTTTTAGTGACTTGGACAGTAGATCAATACTAACTAGTATTCCATAGGTTATACGACATTGTTTGCATTTATGCCTGTTGTCTCATATTGTCTCATACATGGGCATCATTTGCCTTATTTCCCATTTGTGCAGGGGACAAACTTAACAGTTTGAGTAGGGCAGGGGTTGATTATAGGAGAATTTTTGGCTTTTTTGTATTTTGGGATGTAATACGTTCTACTTATTCACAGAGTCAAGTACTTTGCAAATTTGCTGATTGTTTTGATCCAGGGGTGTCCACAATATTTTGTCTTTCTTAGGCCAAATTGGAAGAATTGTTTTGGGCCACACACACAATACAATAGCTGATGATCAAAAAAAAAAACAAACAACTCTCATAATGTTTTAAGGAAGTTTACACATTTGTGATGGGCCGCATTCCAAGTCGACCTGGGCCATGGGTTGGACAAGCTTGCTTTTGATTAATAGAATAAGTTGTAATTTGGAGGTTATATTTATTTACGTATAGTTAATGAAAAATTAAGGTTGAAATGTAATAGCTGTAGTACATTATGTAGGTTGATGAAGAAGAAATAAGATGTATTTTTTCTAGGGACCGTGCCATCATGATTTGGGGTATGAGATTACCTGGCCCAGAAAATTGATCTGTAATATATATTGATTTTGATTTAAATCTCAATAGGATTTTAAAATTGTTTCTATATGTAAGCTATAATTCATACCACCTATTTTATTTAGTAAATGTTGATAATGTAATGATGTATGACTGTCACTTTTACGACCAAGTTAAATTTGGGGGAAAGTATTGGTTATTTTATCTCATTTACAAGCAGTATAATTAATATTAAGAGGACTTGAATTGAAATAAAACAGGAAGGAAAAAAGTAAAATATTTGAAAATTGGCAGTAATTTAGCACTTGAGATTCTCCAAAAAAATTGGGCAGATCTCAGTGTTTGGGTTACTAAGCAGTAAAATGTAATTTGCTTTGATAATAGAATATATTTCTGTTTAAAAGTTGAGTTTTGTTGGTTTTGTTTTATTGTGTTTTAGAACATTACCAGTCTTGTGTACCCAGTGTTTAGAAGGTTTATGTGATAACTTATGATTGAATATAGAGTACTTTCAGTGATGATTGTTTTTAACCTTTCCTGTAGCACGATGACAGAGATGATGGTGTGGACTATTGGGCCAAAAGAGGAAGAGGTCGTGGTACTTTTCAACGTGGCAGAGGGCGTTTTAACTTCAAAAAATCAGGTAGTAGTCCAAAATGGACTCATGACAAATACCAAGGGGATGGAATTGTTGAAGATGAAGAAGAGACCATGGAAAATAATGAAGAAAAGAAGGACAGACGTAAAGAAGAAAAGGTAGACAATTTTTAAAGGTGTTAGTAGTTCTCACGTTATGAGTTCAGTGGGCTAATGAAATTATTTAATGTTTTAGGAACCGATTATTATGGATCATTTTTATTCCTTACGTCTTTGCTAATCTTCATGTTTTCTTCTTTTTTTTTTTTTTAGGAATAGAAAATGTGGAATAAGATTGCAACAGAGAGCAGAACTTGCACCCACCAATTTTTTTTTTTTTAACCTGATTTTTGTTTTCAATAAGAATGTAAGCATTTTACTTAAATTTTACTGTTTGCAAGTAGTCTAGAAATTTTGTTTTAAGTCTTCAAATACCTTGAAAAATAGTAGACTGTATGTTGAAAATTGTACTGAAATAAAGTAGAAAATTGTTAACGTACCATATTTGTAACTATCAACTTTTAAAAAGAACTTTTACTGTTTTTGTTACATGCATTGTAATTCTGCTTTGTCTATAAGATAATGGTCAAGTACAACTCCGTGAAAGTTCTGATTCTCTTTCCTCCCTGTTTGTTAATGTTTATTCTGAAGTAAACGTTAGCTCTATATACAAATCCCTGAACAGAAGTTGTTTATGGAGACCTCTCTAATTATTTTAACTCTACATCTGCTTAACATTTTTCTTAATTCAAACACACTACATTGTAGGGTGACTAATTTTTAAAGCATACCACAAAAAGTTGTTACTTTGGTAAACTGAGCTTACAGTAACATTTCCGCAACTGTTTAAAAAAAAAAAAAAAGCTTTGCCAAGAGCTGAGATATACAAGCCACTAAAAGTTAGATTAAAAAGTATGAGAATTGCTTTTTTTTTTTTTAAACTGAAAGCAAGCAGTAGCCTATAATAACCATTCTTAGGAGCCTTTACTATTTGGGTTCAAAATTCAGTGTTCTCTTTTCGTTCTTATTTGAACTTTTGAGTCATGGTCTTAGATAACAGCTATTCTTTGAAAGAGGAAACTGGGTTGTAACAATACTGCAAATAAAACTCCATTCTTACTGAACATCTTTATTTAAAAAAAAAACAAAACAGAGCAAAACCTGTAATTGTGTTGGTTATGGAAGAGGATTTATCCTACAGAATACCTTGATACATTAAAAGATGTATCTGATTTCATTTTACATATTTATTTGAGCTTTTGGACAGCTGAAATTAACCATAAGGAGAAATAGGCGAACAGAATGTAGTGTTCGTTAGTATTTTAAGTAACTTGTTTTTCACATGTCATCAATAAAAAGTTTTTTGACAGGAAGTTTGTTGCAGCATTAATTTAACTTCATTTTTATTTTTTTCTCTTATTTCAGTTGAAGTTTGTAAAATGGCTTTTTATTTTCACAAGGGGTCTATTTTTTAGGTAGATAATCTTTAAAATGTGAATTAACTTTGTTTATGCTGATAGCTCTTAGAGGAATGAAAATCCAAAATAGTAAATTTCAGCTTTAAGCCTGTCGCTTTATGAGCATATATAAAAGTAGTCAAATTTCATTTGTTAATTCAGCAGTTGAATTAGTTGTATATGTTTGTATTAAAAGAAGATACAGCTCTTACTGTATTAGTATGAACTTTTAAAGCTTTTAATGTATGACCCTTGCATTCTCACTTGATGATTTGCAATCCTAACACCTTGATTTCAAACCAGGGTCATTTGCTAAGAGCTTTTGGGGGGGGGACCCCTCAATATATGTGATGTTTATGGCCGTAAGATCCTTAGTATTGCACCAATTCTGTTTGTCTATCTAAAATTTTTGAAATTGACTGTTACAGCAGAGAACATACTGTCAAAGCAAGTATGTGTTAGATTAATCAGGATATAATATTCTCCCAATTAGAATAATTACATGCTAAAGCAACATGAATTGGACCTCCAATACAGGACAGTTTTCATAACCATTTCATTTTATACAAATTTAGTTTTTATTTTTAACAGTTAATTTGGTTACACACTTTTTGTATGCATAACTATAAATTTGCAGTTAGTTTTGCTTTTCCACTTAAGAATAGGAAAACTTCCCATTTTCCAATAGGAAAAAGGGAATTTGCTGAGAAATTATTTAATAAAGATTGGGAATAAAACTGCCTAAGTCCTATCAGCAGGTTTTATTTTAAGTGTAAGTGCATTGTTCTAACTTAACTATATATAGGCATTGGTTACTTTTATTCTCAAACAAAATTGAGGACAGAATATCATACCAGAATATAGTGGTAGGAAGAAGGGTAATTGTGAATCTTTTTCAGAGCCAAGCATATAAAAAGTAACCTGTGTGTATTTTTTTAAAACCACAATGTAGCTCCACACTGATATGTTATAAAAGTTGAATGGTTTTTCTTGGTAAGGATATTTGTTATAAGTGCCAGAAAACAACTCTTCAGTATCTGCATTAACAGATTTCTTTGTCTAGAGAAAGAGAGTAAATATGAACCAAAGGTATTTCCAGAACAAACAGCTGTTTAAGAAGGCCATGACTCAATTTTTAGGTGTGTATACCTTTCAGCATTGTACAATTTTAATATAAAAAGCTAAACTATGTTTTTCCAATTATAGCCTACTTTCAGGAATTACTATTGTTTTTGTCAGTTAAAATCAAGTGTGGGGAATTAAATTTGAAAAGAAAAAGAATATTACCCAATAAGAATGAATGCAGACGGCTAAACGATTCTTATTCAGTGTGATGTATAATGCAACAGGGATTCTTGTAAATTGTCATATGCCAATAAAATATCATAAGTGGTAATAGCTTTTGTTTGCTTACCTGATTTGGAGACTGTTTCTATGTCCTATATACAACTGTTTTTCCGATTTTAGAATACCAATTCATCAGTTAGGAAAATTACTGGTGTGGCATGGCTTTTTGTGGGGGTTCATAAGTACTTTATAAAACTCCTCAAATCCCTATGTACTGTTTTTGTCCTTTTCCCCCTGCTAAAGTGGGAAATTTTACATCGGAGAATTCCAAGTTATTAGATAATACAGGAATTCCACATTCCTAGTCCAATCATGTTCTGTATTAAAGGAAAGTATCGACTATAATATATGGACAATCAGCATTATCTTTCTAAAAATACAATAGTTAACTAAAGAGTTCTTAAAAAATTAGTCTTTGTTTACTTTGAGTAAGATTTGGTATAATTCTTATAACAATGCCCCTCTTACAAATTATTTGAAATAAAACACTATTCTGTCAACTTTAAACAAAAGCATTTTCACAGAAATTTGTGTTGCAGGAAAAGTAGATTTTAACTAATATAGATGGCAAATTATCCCTTTGAAACCTTGTTAGAGAAAGAACTGTCTGTCTGTTTAATTGCACTGGGTAATTTTAATATATCAGTTTCCTACAGAAGAGTATGCTATCTTATTAGAGATATTAAATTTAGACTACTGGTCCTGTCACTGATCACTATTCTGTCAGTTGCTTAGTTCCTAGTCATTCATAGTGTTTGTTTTTTCTCATCCTATATCCAGTATATTTATTCAACAGTATTGATTAAATGCCTATTATACACCAGGCACTCTTCTAAAGCACTGGAGAAACAGCATGGGTCAAAACGGAGTTTCTGTTCAGTCCAGTCCAGTCCGGCTGTAAGGAGAGTATAAATACATGTGGTGGTAATTGCTGCAAATAAAAATAAAGTGAAGAAAGTGGAGATGCTATGGTGCTGAGAAAGCTGCTCTGAGGTCTCCTCAATGTAAGCTATAGGAGGCAAGGACCTTACCTTGCACATTATCGCTTCTGCACCTTCCACCCCTCAGCCCCAACGCCCTGGCCATGAAGAGAATGGTTCCTGGCACACAGAATACCAGTTGACTGCGTAAATGTTACCGGCCGTAGAGAAATTGTGTCAGTTATGTAGGTCAGCAGCACGCATAGTTCCATCTTAAATTATCGTGTTACTCTAATTTGTCCCTGGCTGAAATACAAGAGGAAACTTGTCTCTTATGAAGCCAGTTTCCGGGGATGAGAATTGAAAGTTTGGGGTTGCCAGGATAACTCAGCGGTTGAGCATTTGCTTCCTAATCACAAGGTCAGAAGTTGTAGATCCATGCCCCGCCCACCGGAAACCACCTAGGCAGGGCCTTGGCAAAGGTTCGCTCCTCCCCTTCGAGCCCCGGATTAGGTTCCTACCCCTGGGGCCCCACGTCCACCTCTGGAATGAAACTGTCACAACTAATGATGGAGACTCCTCTGGGCCTTCTTCCCCTTCCTTTTCAAAAGCAGTAAAATCGTTAAAAAATTAGATTACCGCCTGTCATAACATCACATTGCCATCCGCAGGTAGGCCAGATAATTCCGCCCATATTTGGTAGTCTGGACACTGTTTCGTGATCGGACATTCTAAGTACTACAAAACTGCAGATCGAGGACAGTATTTCTACCAGTCCCATAAGCATATATTAGATGTTCTCATTAAAAGAACGATCAAACAAATAGCGATTTCCCCGGCAAACGGACTTGAGAGTGCGGCCCAGTTTAGGGTCTGGGTGTAGGGAAGTGACGTATTTTTCCTGCGAAGATCTACGTGGGGCTCAAACTCCGGATAGGCATGTCTCCAAAACGCCCAGCTGTAAACAACTGGAAAACCTAAATCCTCGTACTGTGCGTGTGTTTTTATCCCTCGCGGTCTACTCCGCCCATTAGCTGTCTATTGATTTTTATTGGCTACATCGCGGAAGGCCCGCCCTCTTAAGGAAAATCCCAGTAGAAATACCGTAACTATCGGTCTTAATCGCATAACCAATCACAAGCAGGGTCTTCAGCCTTGTCCAATGAGATTGGGTACAGGTCAAGGCCCGCGGAGTTTGATTTTCGTCCAGGAACGCGGAAGTAGTGAGTCAGTTCTGGAGAACAGGTGGTGTGAGACAGGGTAGGAGGCGGCTGTACCTCCTCTGGAATCGCCCGGTTTGAGCGAGAGGATCCAGGGCCCACCCCCGGGGCAGCAGGTGTGTCGTTACCTCCTGTGACCTGCAAGCCTAGGCGCGCGGGCAGACAAGGGGTTGAGCGGTCCTGGACCAGGACTAGAGCATTCTCGGTTTCCTCGACTCAGGATTTGGAGGTAAGTTTCCTTAACCACTGCACCTTGACGTTGCAGTGTTTGCTGGGGGGTTCGGCTTCCAAGGTAGGTAAGCAAAGCGACTGGGTTGGCTTAGGAGAGCCTTCGAGGAAGCTTGCAGCCAAAACGAGGGACATGACTGAGCGCTAGTCTGGACCAATTAATAATTGGGTGACTGAAGTCACTTATCTGGAGCTCATATATAATGAACAAGAAGGGATGGGTGGCACTCCGTTACGTTTCTGAGGAAAAGCTGCTGTTCGTTTTGCTAAAGCCTTGAGTTCGCCCTCTGCCTGCTTTCAAGAGTGGGCTGAAATCATCCTCCTCCTGAATCAGCCCAAAATTTTCAGGAGGGAGCTTTGCTGTTGAAATTAACTGGAAGGCTTTCCTGCAAAATGTCCAGTCTCTTGTTAATTGATGTTTATTAGGCTCAAACATCCTATGAACTTTTGATGCAATTCAACTGATAAGTTCAAGTGTCCTTTATCAGGAGTTCCACACTCCCCATTCCACTCTCTCTGACTTCCTTCAGAATAATGCTGGTTACACAGTTGGTCGTGTGTATAACGAAGGGGCTCT
This sequence comes from Craseonycteris thonglongyai, assembly GCA_004027555.1. Classification (NCBI taxonomy): domain Eukaryota; kingdom Metazoa; phylum Chordata; class Mammalia; order Chiroptera; family Craseonycteridae; genus Craseonycteris; species Craseonycteris thonglongyai. Next base: position 9,201 of record PVKE010004123.1, read on the forward strand.
TCCAGGTTATTTAATACAATTTGTGCGATGACTATTTGTCAAGAGTAATATTTTCTAAATTTTTTTTTCTGAAGGTATTAAGAAACTGATAATGTTTTCTTGAATTTGCTTCTGATTTTGCTTCATCAATGTGTTTCATATTGAATATTTTAAGAGAGATGCTGGAATATTTTGGTGTTCCCATGGACCAGGTAAATGTTTTTCAATGGATTTCAGTGAACCTGTTGTTTTTGTTCTTGGGACTTACTTTGAAAATGATTTAGCTGTAAACATTTAAGGAGAAATTGTTACTTCTTTTTAGATGTAACAAAGGTGAATTTGCAATAGTATAGCTGTGATAATTTGAGTTAAAAAAGAGGTAAGATTTTAGGAACCTATTTACCTGATAGGTCAAGTGCCAATAAATGCTTAGTACTGGATATTGACAGGGTCTGGCAAAAATAATGCCCCCCCCTTTTTTTTAAAGATTTATTTTTATTGTTTTTTAGAGAGAGAGAGAGACAGAGAGAAGGGGGAGGGCCCACAACAGTCTCTATAGTTGCACATCATTGGTTTTTCCACATAGTTTCATTCCACAGGTGGGTGGGGCTGCACAGGGCAGGAACTGGGCTGGGGGTCTTGCCCCGATGAGAACTGAACTGGGGGCACTCCCCAGTTCAGCATATGGGTCCGCATGGGCCAGGGCAGGGATTTGATCCTTGGTCCCCAGGGCTGCAAAGTGAGCGCTTAACCCACTGAGCCATCCTGGCTTCCCCAATAATGCCCCTTTTTTATGAGCTGGTAATCTATACCAATTCCTTTATTACAAAATCATAAGCACGTAATTCTGTAATATCACAAAAACACACTCAAGCACGCTACATGACTTTTTAGGTGAAATGTTCAAATTGCTGTCCATCTGGTGTGAGACAATGCAAGCCTTACGGCATTACTTCTGCCGGATCCTGTATATAGGATGCCACCTATATCTGTTGCTCATAATTAACTTTGTCTTTGTTATAGTATCTTAGGAAAAATGAAAGTCTAATTTGTAATGCTTTTTAAAGACAAAATGCTTTGAAGACAGATTGTGTTAAAATCTCTGCAAAAAAAAGAATAAGTATTATGTTATATATTTTGGAGGTTCCTATGGGAATAGTTTACACCTATATGGGAAGCCCATGCTAAAAGACAAAGTATTATTTGAATGATAGTAGCACCTTTCATTTCTATTATATTTCAAGAGCTGAGTTTCAGCAGATACATTCCATTTTAAATAAAGAACTCTTAATTTCTCTAGAATCGGATTCATTTATTCCCTTCTTTATCTTCTTTATACTCTCATATGAGTGTATTCTATATTACTACATTGCTTGAGAAATTAATATGTCAATTTATTCATTGGGCCTAAAGATGGGATTTTTAACTGGACAGAGGGGAGATAGTTTTATTGAACAAAATTTCCTAAAGTATTTGTACATATCAGAAATAGAACAAAATTAATTTGTGATGTTTTCTTAGGAGATCTTTCCTTCTGGAATAGATGTATGTTCACTCCATCCTTTTATTTTAAATACAAATTTAATGAAGTTTAAGTCTTTGAAGAAAATACTTTCAGTACACCATTCTATATTTCTTTTAGAGAGTAAATTTAATTGCATCTTTATTTGCTTTTTTTTCATAGATACATAAACATGCCGAGCACAGTACTTTTTAAACAATGCTTTATATTAAATAGGTTTTGCAAATTTGGATAAATAAAGACTATGGATCAACTCGGAGTATTGTTCGCATTATTGGGAAAATTCTTCCTTTAGAACCTTGTCCCAGGCCTAAGTTTGAGGTAGGTCAGTCAATGTGCATTGTTTAATTAATCACAGAGTATAAAATAATCATAGGTTCAAAAGAAGAAGAATTTCCTGCAAGCCAACGACCTTTAGTTTATGCCTGGAAGCAACTCATTTTACCTATGTTTTTGTGTTTATTTCTTTAAATAATTACATTCAAAGTTGGGCAGGTGCAAAGCAATAGCTGAGTTGCTTTTTTTATTCTTCTAGTTTGTGCTTTATAATAGATGGCATTAACAAGGGGAGAGAAAATTGCTACACGTTTGAACTTGAGAATATTTTCCTCATTTTTTTCTTGCTAATAGGTGCATATTTGTCTATTGAATATGTTTTTTTCATTTCCCTCTTGGATTTTTAACTTAATTTCTATGGGCTTGCATGTGTCTTTCCCCCCAGGTCCCTGCAGAGCTCTGAATTCTTTTGTTCTTTTTTCCTTTAGTTGATCCCACTCTTGAACTCTGTAGACTCTGGTAACTGTGGATCTGAAATACCATCTTTTGCTGATATTTTGTGTGTGGCAAATGATGAAGAAGCCAGTTATCTCAGATTTAGGTAATTTTATATACTTATTTTGGAAAGTGGGGTACGCACTATAATCTCAATCCTTGGGCATGTTGAAGCTTGCTCAGACTGGTTGTATTATCTATGTATTGTGCTATGTCTTACTAATATTTTCCTAATGAGGATGACTGATTGTTTCCCATTTTTAGCCAGTTTTTCTTAACATTTAAACCTAGCATTAAGCCTAGGAAGGAATGATACTAAAAAGGTATCAGATCACTGTTTATATTTATGAGAAAGCTGTTTCCTATACTAGATACTAGATTTATTTCATTTTATATATTTAGCCAAATCTTATATAGTTCTTATAGACAATGATGTAAAATTTCAAAATTTCTATGTATGTCTCCTAGGGAGTACTAAGTTATGTGTTAGTATATTCAGATATAGGCTATGTGCATTTTTTATGTATCAAACTGGTTTAAAATGTTTCGAAAGATTAGAATGCCATAATCTTTTTATTTTAAATATTTATTTTATTGTTTGACAGAGAGAGACAAAGAGAATGGGGAGGGCCCAGAGCAGTCTCCACAGCCATACAGCATTAGTTTCTACATAGTTTCATTCCACAAGTAGATGTGGGGCTGTGCAGGGCGGAAACTGGGGGCCTCCCACATGAGAAGCACGTCCCAGTTCAGCATATGGGTCCATAGGGGCTGGGGCTCGATTCTTGGACCCTGGGGCTCCAAGGCAAGCATTCAACCCACTGAGCAATCTCAGCATCCCTAGAATACCATAAATTTACCCTTAACTTTGTACTGAACGTAAGGCCTTCCAGCACCTTGTATTCAGACAACAAAGAATTTCTAAATAAATCAACTTTACTTTAAAATAAATAATCTTTTTATTTATTTTATTATTTATTTTTGACCAGAGATAGAGAGAGAGAGAGAGAGAGAGATACAGAGACAGAGAGAGAGAGAGAACCGAACTGGGGGAGCTCCCAGTTCAGCAGGCCGGGATTCGATCCCCGGTCCCCGGCACTACAAAGTGAGCGCTTAACCCACTGAGCCATCCTGGCTTCCCCAAAATAAATAATCTTGTACTGTGTTTAAAGTGAATAGGCAGAACAGTTACAAGAAAATTGTTTTTGTTTTACAATCTAAAAGCAAGGTTTGTTCATTTATTGGCCACCTATTAAAGGCTACATTCTGTTCTATATATTGAAAATATAAAGTTATATAAGCTGTTGTGCTTGTTCTTAGGTAGTCAAGACAATCATGGGATAATGAGAGCTACTCTGATTTGATTTTGGTATTTTTATTCCTTTTTGACTGAAATAATTTATTTCCCTTGGAAAATTTTCCTCCCTCTCTTTATCCACTTCTCTCCATTCCTTCCTTCCACCTACAGAAATGGTATATGGAAAAATGAAGAAGAGGAGAAGCGTGAATTTTTCCATCCTTTGCAAGTAGTTTGGGATCCACTGTCACCTGTTCTGAGACATAATAAGCCAGTGAAAAGTGATCAGCCTGTAAGTGTAGCTGCAATTAAAAAAATAGCTGCCCTTGAAGATGAACTAACTTTTCTTCGCTCTCAGATTGCTGCAATTGTGGAAATGCAAGAACTGAAAAATTCTGGTAAGTAACATACTGGATTTTTTTTTTTGGTTAATGATACTGTGTAGTATTTAAGTCAGTATGATTCTGAATAAGAAAGAATGCTTGATGTTCATGTACTTTGTGAATGATATTAAATATAAAATGATGTAAGATATATAAAATTATTACATCTGATGTTTATTTAGAATAAATTAAGACATATTGGTATTGAGGGAGATGGCTGTGGTTTAAAGAAGATAGATACTATAGAATATTGTAGTTTTGTATTAAAAGCCTACGGTATTATCTAAGGAAACGTTTCTAACTGTTCAGAAAAATATTGGAAATTTAAGAGAGATGATCCTTTTCTAAATTTTTTGAGACAACTTGCTTTAACCTATATGTATACACGCACATAATATATATGTATACACATCTAACATATATAAATAAATATTTCTATATAATCATAAATTATAAAGATATAAAATATAAAATGTGTCTGAATATGTAAACGTTATATAATACATAATAATAAAAATGAGATATACATACACATTACCTTTTTAGCTATCATGTGAGAGACAGCCTTTTAGGACAAAATCTGTTGTGAACAAGGTAAGTACAAGTATTCTCCCTTTTCTGAGGGGGATATGTTCTGAGATCCCCACTGGATGCCTGAAACCACGGCTAGTACTAACCCTATGTATGCTATGTTTTTTTTTTCTGTACATATATGTCTTTTCACTTAAAGGAAGTGCTTCACAACTTTTCTTTGGCACATCTGGATTGCCATCATCATTACTGTTGTGCTTTGGGGCCATTATTAAGTAAAACAAGGGTGACTTGAACACAAGCACGTAACACTGACTGTCTGATAACCCAGATGGCTGCTCTGTGACTAATGGTTGGGGGGGGAGTGTGTGCAGTGTGAATATTCTGGACAGAATTGATTCACCTCCCAGGTGGGACGGACGGAGCAGGATGGTGAAAGATTTCTTCATGACACTCAGCACAGCATGCCATTTAAAACTCATGAATTGTTCATTTCTGGAATTTCCATTTGATATTTTTGGACTGAGGTTGCCTACAGACATCTGAAACATTAGACAAGGAGGGACTCCTGTACTATATACTCATCTTAGGCTCTTGCCTAAGTGCTTGTGGGTTTCTACATTGTCATTATAGAGTGAATACACCTTTCTGTTTCTAACTAAAAGGTTTTTGATCAAGTTTGAGCTTTTTAACCCTTTTAGTGCGACAGGCCAATATATTGGCTTTTGCTTCTCGGGTGAAAAGTGCAGCAGGCCGATATATCGGCTCATACATAGACCATTAAATTACCCTTTGCGTTTCTCGCTAGTACCGCTGGCAGAAGGTAGCACTAAGAGGGTTAAAATAGAGGATGAAATTCAGACTTGTGTGCATTACTAAAAAAAGCACTTTCTATTTTCTCTTTAAAATGTATCTCCCCTTTCCACTTTTAAGGGCCTACACAGAATCCTAATTAGACTGAAAGTAATTTTACTATCTAGCTTGACTCTTACAGAAATTACTAAGCAGTGGGGTGGTTTCTCCTTTCTAACCATCTCATTATTTTCATAGCCTTACAGAAATTGTTCCTGTTTTGGTTTTAATTAGTGTTACGTTAAAGAGAATGTTGCATGATTTTTCAACAGACTATTTTGTTTTTAGGTTCCATTGACTTGAATGATGAGCCTGGTGATTTGGGACAAATGCTATCATCAGGGACTGCTGAACTGAGTGTCGAATCAGGCCCATTTTCAAGTTCAGGGCTTCCCTGTCCTCCACCCCCACCACCACTGCCCACTCAGTTTTCTTCTCTACATCTTCCACATTCTCTTGTACAGTCAGGGTCTAATAATACTTGTGACTCAGATAATTCAGCAACTGAAATGAAAAAACAGCACTCAGATGCTGGCAAGAGCATTTATAGTGGTCATTCAAAAAACCAGGAAAACAAAGATGTTCCAAACATGTTGGATGTTCTGAAGGATATGAATAAGATTAAGCTTCGTGCTATTGAACGGTATGTTGTCATAATTTGAGATGTGAACCAAAATTTTATCAATGACATTAAAAAAAATCATTATATTTATCAAAGTAAACAAATACATGGTTTTCATTCTTCTCAAATGGCCCTTCCAGAGAGAATTATTTTCAGTTTCTTTGACTCTTCCTTCTAGTGTATTATTTTAGGGGAAGTTGGGATGGCTCAGCAGGTTAAGTACTTTCTTGACAGCCCTGGGAACCGAGGATCGAGTCCCTGCCTTGGCCCATGTGGACCCATGTTCTGAACCACCCCCCCCACCCCCCATTCGGCCCTGGCTTGAGAGGGCATGCCTCCCATGCAGGGGGAGCCCTTGGCCCTGCTTCTGCCCAGCGTGGCCCCCCGCCCACCTGTGTGGTACGAAACCATGTCAAAAACTGATGACGTACAACTATGGAGATTTCTCTGGGCCCTCCCCCTTCTCTCTGTCTCTCTGTCTCTCAAAAACAATAAGTCTAAAAAAAACAACTAGCGTATTACGTTAATGTTTTTTGCAACAACATCTTTTGCTATTTCTTGATATTTTAATTATATTTCCTTCCCATTGTTAAAGATTAGGAATATATTCTCTTAGATATTCTACCCTTTCGCACATATGTACATTTATACTTATTACATCTTCCCAATAGAGTTAAATTGCAGTCTTCAGTTAAGTCAGTCTTCAGAATATATGTATTATAGCAGTAACTGTTAATAGGTAAGCCATTTTATATTGTATGATTATATTCTGTTTGTTGAATGGTTTTATTTTTTATAGGAGTTAATGATTGCTTCTCTGAGTTCCTTATTTCTTTTTTAATTCTCCTTCAGGAGCCCTCTGTCTTGTTCCACTCTTACTTATTGCTCTCAGCCTGCTGCAGTGTTGTTTTCCTAAGGATTTTCATCATCAGGGGCATTCTATTACCCTTTCTCCTGTGCTTCCTCATCCTTTTCCTGGGTGACATACCTTCCTATGGCCTCCTGAGAAAGAGTGCATATAAGGTAGATTATTTTAAGACTTTGCATATCTGATAATGTTACTATTTTATTCTCATACTTAATTGTTAGTTTGGCTTGCGGTATAATGGGCAGAAAATCATTATCTCAAGAATTTGAAGACCTTGTTCCATTGATTCCTATCTTCCAATCTTCCTGTTGAGAAGTTGATATCGCTGATTCCTACTATAAAACTTGTTTCTTTATTCGTGACACATTTAAGATTTCTTTAGTCCTGGTATTCTGAAATTTCATGGTGATGTGCCTTGGAGAGTTCTTCTTCTTCTCCTTTTTTTATTATTTCTTATACTGGACACTTGTGGACTCAATCAATCTAGAGTTTTAGGTCCTTCATTTATTGTAAATCTCTTGTAAATATTTCTCTGATAATTTTTTCGCCATTCTTTTCCTCTGTTTTCCTGGAACAACTATTAGAAGTTTGAATGCCAGAATTATTTCTCTTACGTTTATATCTGTCCTTTTACTATTTTCGATTTCTGTGCTTTTTTATTACCTTTAATTTACCTTTCAACTCTTTTATTTCATTTCTTTTGAATAAGCTGAAATTTTATTTCCAAGCTCTTCAAAGATTATTACGAACACAAGTATCCTTAAAAAATGTTCTAAATTAAATCAAAGGCACATCATCAAAGTAAAACACTTATGACATTAAGAATTCATTTAATTTTAAGACTTTTCACATTTGTTTTTAATTGTTTGCAGTGTTCTATAAGTCACATTTTAAACATTATTTTTAAAGGCCTGAAATAAGGTATTTTTTTAAAAAAGTAAAACCACAACTATAAAGTGGAGGAATTTAAAAAGACGAAGATTAAATCTGCCTCATACGCAGAATGGGGCAATCTAATACATGACATAACATTAATCTTTCCAAACAAATTTGCTAAGAAACAGCTTCCATGTTTAGTGTTAAAAATTAATCTTCTCATTTAGAAAAATCAAGACATAATTTGATAAATAAAGCCTGTTCTTCCCCCAATTTTACACTGGCCTATCTTCATTTAGAAATTGTAAATTCAGGGGAAGCTGGGATGGCTCAGTGGGTTAGGCGCTCACTTTGCAGCCCCGGGGACCAAGGATCGAATCCCAGCCCTGGCCGGTGTGGACCCATATGCTGAACTGGGGAGTATCCCCAGTTCAGTTCTCACCGGGGCTGGACCCTGGCCCAGTTCCTGCCCTGTGCAGCCCTGACCACCTGTGGAATGAGACTATGGAAAAACCAATGATGTGCAACTATGGAGACTGCTCTGGGCCCTCCCCCTTCTCTCTGTCTCTGACTCTGTATCTCTCTCTCTGTCAAAAACAATAAATAAATCTTTAAAAAGAAAAAGAAATTGTAAATTCATAAGAACAAATTTTGATACAGTGTAAAAATCTTAGGAACAACTAATTACAAATACTAAGTTTTTTAATTAAAGTGTTTTTCTTCCCAAAATGTAAACATCCAGAAAATAAAACATACATTATATTCCAAGTATAGAAGTACTAGTAATTCACTTATGAAAGAGGTGCATTTTGGTGTATTTGGTGATAAGGTTTTCTTTTGTCTTTTAAGTATAAAGCACTTCCCCAAACAAACCAGGCCATTATTATTTAAAAGTCTATTCTCTTACCTAGTTTCCTAATTTGAATAGAAACTCATCAATTTCTGTAGAATTTTGGCTATAGTACCAGGCCACAGGAAAGATCTGAAATATCTAAGTTACTTGGTTAGAGAAAAATGTTTTCTTGAGAGTTGGTGGCAGTCTTCCATCACTGCCCGAAGGCATTCCTCAGCAAACTTCTTTCCTGTGGTCTTCAGAGTGAAGCACAGGATCTGGGCTCCCTGAAGGTTGTTTCTGGCTGTCACTGGCCAGCAGGACATCCTTGCAGGCATTCTGCATGCAGTACTGTAGGAGTGCTGCAGCTGCCTGATAGACCTGGACCTTCTCCATGCCAGCCTCCCTCTTGAGAGGCTCCACCCGACGCCTCAGAAGGTCAGTCTGGCCCTGGAAGTCAGGTCAGTCCTGGGCCCTGAGGGCCTCTTCTATCGCATTTTTACCTGCCGTCGTATTTTAACTCTCAAGAGCCATTTCTTTTTCTCTGAATGCTGCTTTTTTTGTTCTTGTTTTTGTTTGTTTTATCCCACTGAAGATATTAACTAGAGTTTTAAGTTTGTTTTGCTTTTGAATTACGTTTTTGAATTCTTTTTTTTCCTCTTGTTGATTTTGGTTTTTAGCTGTAGTTCTTTTTTAAAAAATTTATTTTATTGTTTTGACAGAGAGAGAGCCAGAGGCAGAGAGAAGGGGGTGGGCGCAGAGCAGTCTCCATAGTTGTACATCATAGCGCTCAACCTGCTGAGCCATCCTGGCATCCCTTTTAGCTGTAGTTCTGGAGCCTTACTTACCGGTAAGTATCTGATGATTCTTGGCTGTACATTCATATTTAAAAGTGAGACACTCAAAAGCTGATGGAAGGCTCTTTGTGTGAGGGGCGTTGTTGACTGACCGGCTTTACAATTTAGTCATTGAGCAGGTAACCTAACCATTTTGTTGGCCAGACCCCATATTTCAGTAGCCATATGTCTTGTCTTTTGGGCTACAGAGTTTTCCTAGAAAGTTTTTCAGTCTCCTTTGCAGGAGAGGTGAAATTAAGGGGTGCAAGCCAGGTAGTTTGAGTGTTGAATGGGGAAAGAGAACAAAGAAGGGGTATATCATTCATTATGTAGATTTTTTCTTAATCCCTCTTTTCAGGAAGGGAGATTAGCACCTCCCCCTCTTCATTTTCATAAATTTAGCAATTTTCAACATTTTATTGCCATTCTTACCTACTCTCTCGTAATCTCTAACTTTATGGATATACATCTCTTTTATTTCCTTTACTGTCATTTTAGTAGGATTTTGCAGAGATCTATGTTCACCTAGAAATCCCTTAATGAGACTTGTGGTGAGAAATGCGTTTTCTATATCATAGTGTTGGGGCAGACAGGTTGTCTCTTTATTAATGGGGTTATGATTCGGTCCTTGTATGAGGAAGCTAGTATAGAGAAAAGTCTTAAGGCTACCGGTGTATATACACACTTGATCCAACTAGGTCACTTACTGGTGTCACTGGACCCAGTCAGTGTAAAATGGTGACTTTGTCTATTATTGTCACTGGAGAAACAACTAAGAGGCCTGTAGGATACCCTCTATGTTTCCACAACTTTTCTCTCCTGTTTCTACAACTAATCTTGCATTACACATGGCAAAATCAGATGAGACTTTTCACATCTTTACATTTACAGATTTACTGCCCATGTTCTCTGCCTTCCATCTGGTTACTGTGAATCAAGGGTCTGTTCATTCCAGGCTCTTCCTATGGTCACTGGTTCCCCTTCTTATCTTTTCAAGGATTTCACTTAAAGTTTTCCCTTCTGTCTTCATCAAATTTTCCTTCTTTAGGCTTCTCTTTACTCATTTCCCATCAAAGCCTCCCTACCCCCAGCTATTATTAGTTCTCTGTTCCTCTTTAGGATAGAAATTTTTGTAGTTGTCTATAGTTTATTTCCATTTCTCACTGCCTTCTCCCCACTGTAATGTGGTGTCGTCCCCATCACTCCAGTGAACTGCTCTGTCAAGGTCACCAGTGACTCCATGTTGTCAAATATCACTGCTCCTCTTGACCTCTTGGCAGCATTGGATTTGGTCCATGGTTCCTTCCTCTTTGGAACACTTTCTTCAGCTGGCTTCCAGGAAACCAGACTTGGTTTTCTTTTCTCTTACTTCATTGTCCACTTCTTACTCCTTCTTCTGGGCCTGGTCTCTAAATGTAAATATTGGCAGGTCTAAGGCTCAGGCCTCAGTCCCCTTCTCTTCTCCATCCACATTGTTTCCCTGGGTGATCTTGTCTAGTCCTGTATGGCTTTACATACCAGCTGTTGGCTAAAGACTGCATTTATTTTTCTGCCCCTGACCTCTGCTCTGAGCCCTATGCCTACTTGACAAAATGCCTACCTGTCTCACAGGTATCTGAAGCTTCCCATGTCCAAAACAGAACTCTTTTTTCCTACCTGTTCCCTTCCTCCACCTTGAAAATCTGTTCTTCCCCAAATCTTTTGCATATCAGTAAATGGCAGTACCATCAACAAATTGCTCAGTCCAGACATCTAGAAATTATCTTTGGTTTTTCTTTTCCTTTTTGTTCCATATTCTTTGCATCAGCATATAGCTCTAGTTTGTGTGCTCTCATGATCCAACTGCCTCCTCCTAATTTAAGCCACCATGTCATCTAGCTGGGACTCCTGTAGTAACCTCCTCCTTACTGGTCTCTCTGTTTTCATTCGTGCCTCCTTACCTTTTCTTCATATAGTAACCAGAGTGATCCTTTAAAAATTGAAGTCAGATTATGCCATTCCCTGCTTAAAACTGCTGGTGATTTCCATGTGCTTGGTATAAAATACAGACTCCTTACTGTGGCCTGTAAGTCCCTCTGGAATCCAGGCCTTCTCTATGACCTCATGTCCTACTTCCCATGTTGCTCACTGCACTCCAGCTATACCCGATTTTCTTTTTCTTTTTCTTTTATCTCACATGTGCCCAGCTCTTTTCTGATGCATCCTCCTGCTGTTAATGCTAAAATTGACTCATGTCCTTAAAGAGGATGTCATCTCCTTAAAGAGACTTTTCCTAATCATCTTACTGAGTGCTTTTGTCCTGGTCACTGTCATGCTACCCTATCTTATATTCCTCGCAGTACCTGTTGCTGCACAGTGATTCTTTCACTTGTTCATTGAGTATCTACCACCAGAATGCTCCATGGGAGCAGGATACTGCTCTACTCTCAACATGTAACATGAAGCTTGGTGTCACAGTAGACATTGAGTGAAGATTGAATGAACAATTAAATTAGCCTACCGTATTTTCCGGTGTATAAGACAGCCTCGGAAGTGGGGGGTAGTCTTATACAGTGAATATAGGCCTAAACCTATGTTTTAACTGTAAAATTAGGGGGTCGTCTTATACGCCTGGTCGTCTTATACGCCGGAAAATACGGTAATGGTTTTCTTTTCATGAACTCTATAGTCCTTTTAAAAACTCTTAAATTTTTCTTTATTTTTCACTGAAAAATTAGATAATCCAAAATAAGGATCTTCAGCATGTAGATACTTGGTGAATCCAAGGTTGTAACAAGGTTGCAGTAGAGCCCCATTGGCTTTCTTGGTTTTCTGATTCCCATTTTACTCATGCAAAAAATTCCAGTCTGTTGAAGACTGGATTGTAATGCATTATACTTGTATTTCTGCAGTGTTTGTCAGGAAGGAACTTAAATTACACAAAGTTTTAATTTATTCAATTAAAAAAATTAGGTCACCTGGAGGCAGACCCATTCACAAGAGGAAAAGGCAGAGTTCACATTGGGATCCAGTGTCTTTAATATCCCAGGCACTTAAGCAGAAATTTGCATTTCAAGAAGATGATTCCGTTGAAAAAGATAATAGGTCTTGGGAGGCTTCTCCATTTTCCAGTCCAGAAACTTCAAGGGTGAGCTCTAATCATGTACAGTTAATTTTATTTTTTTTTTTAGTTTTTCTAAAGTGTGTTGTTCATGATATAACTTTGCCTTCAAGTTCTCTTGAGGTAATTCATGCAGATTGGGCTCTACAATTATTTGTTGATGCTGCTAATGTTTCTTTTGTTTTTTTAAACCTTTACTTGCTCACTAGCTTTTAGCCTTCTATGAAGTTTTTTATATAAAACACTTAATTTGAAAAAATATTGTGCATAACTTTATAATAGTTTTCAGCCTGGATAGGTGCTTACTTGATGTTGCTGTCTGCAGAATGAACAGGTTGTCTGCAACTTTGAAGAATCCGAGAAAAATGCGATAGATTCAACCTAACCATAGTTACATGTGAATACTCCGGTATTTCTCTTATTCAAATATATATAGTTAAGATTATTTAGTTAAGTAGAATGTTAACTGTGCTTTTAAAAAAGCAAATGAGATCATAATTATTAATATTTTTCAAAGACAATAATTTTTGGTTACTTAAAATGACACACTTGACCCTTAACATTGCTCCTTATTTGAAGTTGTTTTTCTTTAATTCAGACATAATTCTAATTTGGAGAGTGGTTTTTCCATCTCATAATTTAGTTGAGGTACGTAAGAATAAGCTTTGTTAATAAGAAGACTGAGTGACAGTGTCTGAAGGCAAATGGGTAGCATTGAAGAGTGATAGCCATTAACAGGGGGAAATGGGAAAACTAAGAAGCAAATAGCAACTCAGCATAACAGAATGGGGGGAAATTGTCCTACTCATATTCTCCCTTGTGTACGTAATATCTGGTGTTTATCATGTTGACTCGGGAAATTATTAACTCGAAGATAAAAAGGTATATTGTTTAATTTAGAACTATTATAACAAAAATGCAAATATGTCTAAAAATAGATGTTTAACATTTGTATAAAAGTTTATAACTTACGAAGTACTTTTTTGCTTGTCTCATTTAATCTTCACATCAATATTACCTAAAAAACAACAACCATTTGCTTTATTTCAGTTTGGACATAATATTTCGCAGTCAGAGGACAGTGAACTGAAGGAAGAATTGACAAACACAAAAAGTGTGACCATGGTGTGACCAATGCAAGCTATATCTACACTTTCCAAGCTTCATGCCTTCCCTTCATGTTAATGTTCTGTTAATGAAGTTAAATGGAGTTCGTACACTGGGATAGATTAGGACAGAGGTTTGAAGAATCTTGACTCTTAAAGAATACCTGTCTCTGATATTGGAGGATCCAGTAATTAATTGACTACTGATGATAGTTATGTATATTGGTTTTTTTCATGTATGCTCATGTTATTAAAGGCTGACTACATGCTTTGGATGATTTTCGTAAGAGTTGAATAGAAAATTAATGTTTCACATTAGAGGACAGTAGGATCTGCTGTAGGGTAACAAACCATTTTAATGGATTAAAAATTTTATATAAGCTAAGTTTGTATTGTACTATTGAGCAAATGATAGTATGTTTTGAGTTTTTTTTTTTCTTAAAGCAATTATGACTTTGTAATTTAAGAGCCTTTAAATCTTTTAAAAATTGGTAGGGTGATCTGGTTTACTTCCTTCACCTCTAGTACCTTTGGTATTTTCAAATAAAATAATTTCTTTTATTAAGATAGTCATAGTTTGAATTATGTAAGTTGAGCCTCTTAAAAGTTTTTTTCTGAGGTGATAAAGAATTATTCTAAAAAACTGATTTGATAAGCGCTGGTATTTAAAGGCTCTTCTTCATAAGTTTTGTCTCTACTTGCTATGTAAATGTGCATGTCTATCATTTTGTTTCCTTTGTTCCTTATAGTTATATGAACTCTGTTCCTTTGTAAATAGAATGTAAAATAAATGTGCCTTTTTAACTTGGCTGTGTTTTGTAGCAGTTCAATGTCATTTATTTCTTACTGCCTTGTTTGGAAAGTCTGAACTTTTTTTTGAAAGAGAGTTCTGTAGGTAGAGTTTCTTAGGCAATACAGATGAAACACACAGGTTTGGAGTAGGTACGCGTTTCACTAATGTGAAGTGGAAATGTATGTTTCCCTTGATCCTTCAGCTTGTACACCAGCCAGGGCTTGGGTTCCATTCAGATGTGCTCAGTGTTCACCCTTTTGTCAGGCTCTCCTTTCAGAAGAGTGCAGTTGGCCCACAGTTTTCTTATTGCTGTGGACCAGAGCTGATTGCATGGCCCCCTCCATTTCCAACCCCTTTCTCCCTGGCAGCCTTCCAGTTAGGACTGGTCATGCAGCAACTCCCTTGTGACCACAAGGGATAGACTTTGGATCACAGAGATGTGAAACCTAACATTGCTGAGCTGTCTGCAGACATCTTGTTATAGGAGGAAGATAAACAAGAAGAATGTGCCTTGGGGGTTTCTGTTACTTGCAGCCAAAAGCATTCCTAATGATGCAGCAGGTATAGGGGCGTAGCTTTGATGTTTGCTGGCTAGCCCTTCTGTGTTGTTTTGTGGTTATTTATTCTTGCTGTTTTGTCTGCCCCTCCTGTACATTTCCTCATCTTGCCTTTTATCTTTATTGTCCTTGTAATGACAGTCCCCCTGCCCTGAAATAACTGCTTTTTCTTTCCCAACATAGTCTTTTATTTTCAGTTTTATGGTTTTCTTATTTAAAAATTTATAAAGAACAGCTCCTCCCCAACAGCCAGATACCTTTGGAAGATAACTGTCCTCTGCCAAGTGAAGTGCATTTCTTGAGATACCTCAAGTTGATTTTTTTTGCAGGGGAGGTAGGGGTGATGGTCTTTTCTTTTCTACTTCAGAATGAATCTCCGGCCTGTGCAAAACATATTTCAATACCATGATGCATCGGGATTGAGTTGACACGTGGTGTCTGGGGAGACATGAGTGAGTACATGGCCTGAAATTTCCCTTTAGGAAGCTCCAGAATGACCCAGTCTCGGGCTCCTCATGACGGCTGTGTTTGCTGTGGAGTTCCTCAGGGTTAGCGAGTCAGTGTAGGACTCCATCATGAATCTGTACACACATTATCTTGTACCTCAATGTTATTTAAAAAATCATATTTGGTAGCATTTTACTCTTATCAAATATATTGTGAATGTTTCCTCAGATGTCTTAAACTAGGTTGCAGTCTCCTTTTCAACTGGCTGTTCGTGAATCCATATAAACTAGTGTTTGAGCAAGAGCATTTGACAAAGCATTCTAATACTATTTTATATTTGGAAAATGAAAAAACAAGAACATTGGTTTATCAACAAGACAACAGGATATATTAATGCTGTTCAGAATCTTGCCTGGCTGAGATGTGCAGATGATTGACAGCAGTGGTTGTGCAGGCAGCTGGGGAGATAGGGCTCCCTAGGCATATGCAGCAGAATCTGGAGGGCCCCCACTTGCATGAATGAGAGTGTTAATGGGCAAGGGGTAGCAAAAGACCTTGCTTTCACAATGAGAATATATTGTGCTTTAATTATGAAATTTAAATAGAGATGAAGTTGGGGGAAGCAGCAGTCATTTATATGGTAGCAGTAGGGAAAGAGGATATTTTAAAATAGGTTTTGCTGGATGCTAAGCACAGACTTTCTAGGTTGGAGAGGTTAAATAAGCAATTGGATTTGTTTTAAACTAAAAAAGGAAAAACAACAACACATCACCACCACCACCAAAACAAAAAAGTGGGTCAGGAGGAATGAACTGTGATATTTTTACATCAGAAAAGGGCTATTGCTGCAGGTGGTTTCTCTGGGAAGCTGGCTCTGAGGTAGAGATGAATGGGCAGGAAGTCTATCCGGTGTGTTCTCAGAAATCCCTGCAAGGGAGGGAAGCAGGACTGAGGGAGAAGCTGGGCTGTGGCGCGCACTCATCGAGGGCCTCAGCAGCAACCCCCCCCCCCCCCCCCCCAGCTCCGAAGCCTGGAAAAGCCCTGCAGAGTCATTTGAGGCCAGGGCTACTAATAGTTATTTTCTTGGATGTGTTTGCATTTAAAATTGGGGGTGGGGAAGGATAGGAAAGACTTTCTGTCTCCAAAGATCTGTCCCCATCCAGCCCCATCCTCCAGGTTTCTGTGTGGTGACCAATGGTTGGTTGGTCACAGCTTTGTCCTCTTTTCATGGAAATTACTCATGTTTACCAGGACTCAGAACATTGAGCAGTTATTACATCGCGTGGCTTTGGAGACCATTGGAAAAAGTGCTGAAAACATGCCAGAGGAACTGAGTTACTTCTCTGAGCCCCAGGCTTCTCAACTGTAAAATGGAGAGGAGGCCCCCAGGTACAGCATTAACATTCCATGACTTACCGACTTGAGTGAAAAAAGACATAGCGCCCTGCTTGGTTGCCATTTCAGTTTCTGTGCTCTGTGCCAAGTGTTCTCACCAAGGAGCTGTGGTCTTGGGCGTGGTCTGTGGGTCCCTAAAGGCCTGTTAATGCTGTATTTGGGAATGAGCTATAAGTTACCTTTTAGCTCTGATTTTTAATGGCACTTAATATATGTCAGCTCCTGTTCTTAGTGCTTTTCATATATTAACTCATGTAATCCTCATAATAACATAGGTCCTTATTGTTATCCTCATATACGAAGAGCTAAGCCTAGAAAGCCTAAGTCACTTTCCCAGGTTTTCACAATTGGTAAATGGCAGAGCTGGGATCTGAACTCAGGCAGATGGGTTTTCAAACATTTATTTTGAACTTTAGGCAACACTGACAATCTTATACATTTGTGTACTTATTTGTTTAGGCTTTTGCCTTATTCCGGAAAGTAGTTAAGGCAGTATATACAACCACCGCAAAATAAGAAACTGAAAGAGAAAAAAAAAAAAAAAAATTCAGGCTGCAGTTTTCCATATTTGCCACGAGAGAGCAGTATAGCATCAAAGAGCGCTTGGACCCATGTTAAAATGGCTAAACTGTTACCACATTTGGATATCAAACTTTTAAGGAGTTACAGACAAAGTAAGGTTAGATTTAGTATTACTTGCAAAAAGTCGGTTATTTTAAAAGACATTCAGGGATAATAAATGCCCATGTTCTTTTTAGAGCTGACATTACACATGTCACGCTAATTCATCTCTTTTCCCAACTATACTAAATATTCTACAAAATTTAATGATAAAAGCAAAGGATATATTACTTAATTACTAACCATAAAGATTGCAGTGAAGTTCTCATAATTTTTTCAGTTTGAGTACAGCTATTCACTACTAGCGAAAAACACAAGCTTATTATGAATAATAGGATTATAGTTTTTGCTTTGACCCCAGTGAAGACTTATATAAACATGGGTATGTACCATAACACATACATGCAAATTTGTATTTCCAAAGATATTTTATTGTTTAAAAGCTCCTTTTCCCTTCACTTTTTTCTCCCATTTGTGTTAGCCCAGCATCTTCCTGTAGCTGAGAGAAGCTGTGTTGAAAGCTAATTCAGAGGGCTGTTAGCTATTCAGACTCATCTGCTGGACATGGCATTGTGGGGCATCACAGAAGGGTCCTCTGAGTGGGATGGCGCTCTCTGTCCCACAAAATCTCAGCCTTTGGCTAGGTTTCTGTCTCATTACCCTCACCAAGGACCCTTCAGTTCAGTCACAGTTAAGGTTTTTAGGTTTCCTCTCAAGAGCTGGTAGCTAGGGGGCCTGTGGTGTACCTGCCCTGGTCCCTGGATATCAGATCATGTTTTCTCCATGGTCCTACTGCTTATAGTCAATGACAGTGATAATCAATCATAGTGGCTGAATTCATTGAGTATTTAATTTGTGCTAGTCACTGCGCTAGGCCCTAAGAACAGTGTAAATTATACTCCTTTTTTTACAGCTGAGCTAACCGAGAAACAGCGGTTCAGTGCCTGAATCAGGATTCAAACTCTGGGCTCCAGAGTCCCAAGTTCTTGACTGATAAGCCAACCCCTCCCAAAGGATACCACCACCTCCTCATCTGACTTCTGAAAGCAGCATGCAGTGTCTGGTCCCCCAAGTGCCAAGCTGGCATAGCTCTCTGTACCTTGGCACGTGCTGTCTCCAGCGCATGGGAATTCCTACTCATCCTTTAAGTCACGGTGTAAGAGCACTTTTCTCGGAAGTATTTCTGACTCTCTGTCCCCTGCCCAACCCCTCCGAGTAGAAACGGCCGTCTCCTGCTTTGCTTCACATGGAATGGCACGCTTCTCTTTGCTGCTGGGTTTATTGCAGTTCTAATTGCTTTCTGGTCTGTCCCTTCCCAACTCTAATGGGCTCTTTTGAACAACTTGAGGGTAGAGACTGAGTCTTTTTCATCTTGTTTCTTCCTATGTCCAAACAACAATCATTGTCAACAATTGAATGTGTGTTAAGAATGAGGCTAAGTACATTGGTCCTCCTTATCCATGGAGGATATGTTCCCAGATCCCCAGTGGATGCTTGAAACCACAGTCCTGAGCTCCGTATATCGTATAATTTTTTTCCTATACATACATACCTATGACGAGGTTTAATTCACAAACCAGGCACAGTAAGAGATTATGACAATAACTAATAATAAAATAGAACAATTATAACAATATAGTTATATTCATGTGGTCTCTCTCTCAAAATATCTTGTACTCACCCTTCTTGTGATGATGTGAAATTATAAAATGCTTTACATCAAGAACTTTCATCTTGTTACTTAAAGGAAGGCATTTACAGCTTCTCTGTGGCAATTTCAGAATGGCATGCAATTGAAAACTTCTGAATCCTGATTTCTGGAATTTTCTGTTCAATGTCTTTGGACTACGGTTAACTGCAGGTAACTGAAACCTCAACAGGGTATACCACCTCATTTGTGTAGACTCAGTATAGTTCTTGGCACATGGCAAATTCAAGTTTTGTTTTTAGGAACTTTCTGAGATATTCCACCCCCTACCCCCACCCCAATTTTTTCAATCCATGTTTGGTTAAACCTGAAAATTTGAAATCTGCAGATACGGAGGGCTGACTATATAGGTTACCTCATTTTACTGCAACCATTCAAGAGAGATACTTTTATCCCCATTTTACAGATGAAGAAAACAGAGCCCATAGAACTCCAGTAGCTTGTCTAAGGCCACTTACTACTAAGTGATAGAGCACGTTTGACTTCAGAGCATCTTCTACGTGACTTAAACTTTGCATCCTCTGTTGACAAATGGGATGGAAAATAGACTTGATACAAACTTATTTAGTTAGAACTACATTTTTTATTTAGTAGCAGACTTTAGCCAAAGGTATAAAAAAGAAGGCAAGTTAATTGTCCAGTCGCATAGCTAGGAGGGTTCAGAGCTGGGCTGCTGAGGCCAGGGCCCTGGCTCTCAGGCCATGTGGCCCATATTTGGAGAGAAACCTCCCCAAGGCCCGGCCTCTGTGGCTATCAG
The DNA here is from genome assembly GCA_004027555.1 of Craseonycteris thonglongyai. Classification (NCBI taxonomy): domain Eukaryota; kingdom Metazoa; phylum Chordata; class Mammalia; order Chiroptera; family Craseonycteridae; genus Craseonycteris; species Craseonycteris thonglongyai. The sequence goes on from PVKE010004123.1 coordinate 29,054, forward strand.
GCTGGAACCATGACTGCCTGAGCCATCCATGGGATGGTGAGGCCTTGCGCCTTCACCGCAACCAACAACCTTGTTGGCCTGGTTAACGCCCTTACTCACATTGTGAACCCCAGTGAACAGCTCACATCCCCTCTACCCAGCTCACATCCCCTCTACCCAGCTCACATCCCCTCCTCTCTGCTAGCTCTGGGTCCCAGAATGTGTCACACAGGAGCCTGCCCAAGAATTGCCTCAGAGTCTTTGGAAAGTGACTTCAAGAGTGACTATTTCTCCTTTGAGGATGAACTCGATATCTAGAAATTGCCAAATAAGTGCTAAATCAAATGAATGAGTGGTGACCAAGCTGGATGACATCATGATTGGTCACAGATGAAGTGTGACTTGCAAGTAATTCAAGTGATTTCCTCGCAAGGATTGTAATCTGGCTCCGAAGGCATTTCTGGTTCCAAAAATATTTTGAACAATTGCTACATTGGGTGCATCACCTAGGAAGACTTTTTAAAGGATAATATTCATTTTAAATATAGAATTTCTGGTAGAAGTGTCAGTAAATCAATCAACTTTTTTAAACTTATTTTTTATTAGTTTCAAGTGTTCCAAACAACATTGTGATTAGACATTTATATACCTCACAAAGTAATAACTTCAATAAGTAAGTCTGTTACCCATCTGACACTACAAAATTATTAGAATTATTGACTATATTTCCTATGCAGTACTATATATCCATGTGACTATTTTTTAAATTATAGTTGAAATTTAGTATTATTTTATATTAGTTTTGGGTATAGTAGATAGACATTTATATAATCCACCCCCTAAGTCTAGTACCTACCTCACCTTATACATAATTTTTCAATTTTATTAACTATGTTCCTTATGCTGTACTTCATATGCCCATCACTGTTTTGTGACTACCAATTTGCACTTCTTAATCCAGGAGTAGAATTGCTTGGTCATAAGGTAGTTCTGTTTTTAAGTTTTTGTTTTGAGGAACTCCATATTGTTTTTCATAGTGGCTGCACCAATTTCAGTTCCACCAACAATGCATAAGTGTTCCCTTTTCTCCAGTTGCTCGCCAAAACTTGTCGATCTCTTGCTGATGGTCATTCTGACCGAAGTGAGGCGATATCTTATTGTGGTTTTTATTTGCATTTCTCTGTTCTTTGTCTCTCTTTCAATTTTAAATGATAGACTTGCTGGGTAGATTAGTTTTTTGTATGTCTTTGCTTTTGATCACTGAATATTTTGTGTCCCTTTCGGCCTGCAAAGCTTTTGAGAAATCAGTGGAGAGTCTTATGGGAGCTACCTTGTAAGTAACTAGTTGTCTTTCTCTTGCCATTTTTAGGATTTTCTCTTTCTCTTTAATCTTTACCATTTTCATTATGACATGTCTTGGTGTGGGCTTGTTTGGGTTCTTCTTGTTTGGGACTCTCTGCACTTCATGGCTTGCATGTCTATTTCCTTCACCAGGTTTTCAGTTATAATTTCTTTAAATAGGTTCTTGATCCCTTGGTCCCTCTCTTCTCCTTTTGGTGCTCCTATGGTATGAATGTTGTTACACTTGATATTGTCCCAAAGGTCCCTTAAACTGTCCTCATATTTGTAAAATTTGTTGTTTTCTTTTTGTTGTTCCAATTAGGTGTTTTCTGCTACCTTGTCTTCTAAACCCTTGATTCAATCCTCTGCTTTATCTAATCTGCTATTGATTCCTTCTAGTATAGTCTTAATTTCCATTATTCTTTATTTCTGATTGGTTCTTTTTTATTCTATGTTCTTCTTTATATTTACTATCTTTTTGTTAAAATTCTCACTAAGTTCCTTCAGCATTCTTTAAAGATTTATTTTTATTGTTTTTGACAGAGAGAGATAGAGAGACAGAGAGAACGGGGAGGGCCCAGAACAGTCTCCATAGTTGCAAATCATTGGTTTTTCCACATAGTTTCATTCCACAGGTGGGTACGCGGCTGCACAGGGCAGGAACTGGGCCGGGGTCTCTCCCCGGTGAGAACCAAACTGGGGGCACTCCCCAGTTCAGCATATGGGTTCTGCATGGGCCGGGGTTGGGACCGGGATTTGATCCTTGGTCCCCAGGGCTGCAAAGTGAGCGCTTAACCCACTGAGCCATCCCGACTTTCCCTCCTTCAGCATTCTTATAGCCAGTGTTTTAAACTCTGTCTCTGGTAGGTTGGTTGCCTTCATTTCATTTAGTTCTTTTTCTGGAGTTTCCTCCTGTTCCTTTTTTTGTTTTTTTAAAGATTCATTTTATTGTTTGAGAGAAGATGAGAGAGGGAGAGAAAGCAAGCGAGCGAGCGAGGGAGAGAGAGAGAGAGAGAAGGGGGAGGGCCCAAAGCAGTCCCCATAGTTGTACATCATTAGTTGTGACATAGTTTTGTACCTATGGGGTCGTTCAGGGCAGGAACTGAACTGGGGGCCTCCTGCATGGGAGGCAAGAACCTTTGCTGTCATCTCAGTGGTTAGTTGTGGCTCAGTACAGCATATGGGTTTGCATGGGCTGGGGCTGGGATTTGATCCCTGGACCTTATGTTTGCAAGGCAAGCGCTCAACCTGTTGAGCTATCCTGGCATCCCCTTCTCCTGTTCTTTTATTTGGGACATGTTTCTTTGTTTCCTCATTCTGACTGCCTCTCTCTGTTTGCTTGTATGTATTAGTTAGCTCTCCTATGTCTCTTCGTCTTTTCAGGGTGGCCTTATGTAATAGGTTTCTCATGTGGTCCAGTGGTGCTGTCTCCCTGATCACTTGTGTGTGTGTTCCGGGAGTGTCCCTTGGTATGTATTGTGTGTTTTCTTTTGTTGTAGTTGAGTCTTAATTGCTTTTAGGGCATTAGCAGGTGAGATTGACAGGCTGTAAGGATTGGTTGTACCCCCGGCAACTGAGCTGCTGTGTGGGGCTGGCCCCTCAGAGGGGAATTCCCTGAGTGGGCTTCTGTGTCTGTCGAGACCACCTTTTAGATGTGCCATTTGTGAGGAATTGAATAGTGCTCTGGTGTGGCCTGAGGCAGGCCGCTGAGTGTGTTGTTTCTGTTGCCTCTTGGGAGGGGCTCACTTGCTGGCTAATTTCAGTTCTGCCTGTGATCGGCCCGGTGCTATCTAGTAGGGGCTACAAAACTTTATGCAATTGGTTGTACCTGTGTTGGACTTGGAGGTATATGGGCATGGCCTCACTGTGAACCAAGTCCAGCTACCACCAGTATAGAGAAAGGCTCAGGGGCCCCCATTTCCACCTGCTGGCTGCCCACAAGGCTCAGCTGCTGGAAGAGCCTCCTTAGGTTCATGAGCCAGGTTTGTAGACTTGGTGTTGACAATGCCCCTAACAATGCTGCCCGAGTTGGGTAAGGTGGGGTTCCAGGGAGTCACAGAGTGTGGCTGGTGGTTTTTACAAAGTTCATGCAGATTCACTTCTTGAACTAGGGCTGAGCCTTTGGCCATTCTACAAAATGCTCTAGAACACCATGGCTGGCCAGTGGTCGCCTCAGGACCCCAGATCTACCAAAGGAGGACTGACTACTCACCACTGTCTCCCATAGCCTGGGGGAGGGGCTGACCACCCAGGAGCTGAGAATGCCCCAGGTGATGCTGCAGCAGCTGAGTGGGGAGGGATCCAAGGGAGTTACCAAGGTGATGTGTGCATGCATGGGTTTTAATGGACCAATGGGATCTCACATTTTGCCCTTTGGGGGTGGGTTCAACACAGGAAAGATGGAGCCTCCCTGTAGGTTAAATATGAGGCAGGTTTCACACAGGGATAATGGCACTATCCCTGTAGCCCTTGCCCTGGACCCCCACAACTCAGACTTTTCCTGTATGTCTTTGGTGCCTCTTGAATTGCTGCCCCTCCACTGGAGCCCAGGGTGAGTCTGTAATGGGCCCTTTAAGAGGGTGTCTGGGTTTTCAGCCATTTTTATTTCACTCTGAGGAATGAAGAGATTTTCATTGCCAGACGTTGTGGAGACTCCTCTTCCTGGCCTAAGACCCCTGGGCTGGGGAGCCTGGCATGGGGCTGGGACCCCTCACTCTTCAAGGGGATCTCTGACACTGAGGTATCTCTCCCAGTGCTCAACCATTATCTGTGGGCTAGGTTCAGCCCATTCGTGTCCCCACCTCTCCTACCAGTCTTGATGTGGCCAGTTCTTTATATCCTTAGTTATAGGGGTTCTGCTCAGCTGGTCTTCAGGTGTTTCTCGGAGTTGACTGTTCTATTACTTAGTTGTAATTTTAATGTGATCATAGGATGTAGCAGACATAGTGTTTACCTATTCCTCCATCTTGGACCTTCTCCTTTAAGCCAGTCATAGCACTTTAAATCATGAATATGTTTTGTGATTGATATTGCCGGATGGGTATTTGGATCAAAGATCTAAAAAGTGGTTTTAACAGATGCTAGAATAAAATTTTGGATTAAAGTAAAAATATTCTCTATTTAGGTCAAAAGTAGTTTAGTTTTGACAAAAGCTACTGAAGTATTATAATATAAATACATTCGTTTTTTCATATTTCTTTAAGATATGTATGGGCATTTTATACCTGTTGTTTTCTACTCGAATTGACCAAAACTTGTTATTAAAAAAGTATCTGGAAGGTAAAATGTTACAGATGTTAATTTCTTTCCTTAAATGCTATGTGTCTGGGAATCTCTAACCTCATAAATTGTTGGCACTGCTAATAATTAATTTGTAGTGAATGAAAACGTTATTTTGTTGGATTCTACCACTCTTTATGTACTTTACCTACTATATGCTATTTTGAGTGTTAGTTTCATAGTTTTGAGAGCAAGCTTTATTTTGTAAGAATTCCAGTTTTAACCTTTTTCAACCTGATTTCAGATCTAGAGTTTTAGGAAAGCATATTAAAATGGGCTCCTGTGCATTCTCTTATAATTGTTCATCCTCTTTTCCTCTGTGCTGAATAACAGGGAGAAGTTGTGAGGAATGGAATGACTGTAGACTGGGCCTTGGGAGACTGAAGAGTTAGTCACTGCTATAATGCTAATTAATTACATAATATTAGCCAAGTCATTTAATGTCTTTGAACCTCAATTTCCTTCTCTATAAAAGGAAGACTTGAAAAAAAAAGACTCCCCAAAAGCCCCCCAATGATTAAATATTTAGAGTCTAAAGTACCGTATTTTCCGGCGTATAAGACGACCGGGCGTATAAGACGACCCCCTAATTTTACAGTTAAAACATAGGTTTAGGCTTATATTCGCTGTATAAGACTACAGCCTCGGAAGTGGGGGGTAGTCTTATACAGCGAATATAGGCCTAAATCTATGTTTTAACTGTAAAATTAGGGGGTCGTCTTATACGCCCGGTCGTCTTTTATGCTGGAAAATACGGTATATATTTTGAAAGGCCATATCATTTACCTATTATTGTAACAGAACAAATGGCTAAGTATTTTGACTATTTTTTTAGACAAGTTCAAGATGCTATTTCTATTTTTTATTCATTTTATTCAACGGCCTGAAGTATTTTTTATTGCTTGATTAATATACAACGCATCAATGATTCCTTAAGGATAATGAACCATATAGCATTTCTATTTTATAGTCATGTCTATAAGATCTTAATCACATTGGTTTGTTCTTTTGGGAAGCATGAATTTCTGTATTTTTGCTTTTATTAGGGCATTGATCTATTCTACCATAACACTCATAAGTGTGTGTGCAGATGTAAACTTCATGAATTTATGGGATTGTGTCCGCTTTATTCACAGATGTATCCCTGTCATCTAAAACAAAATCTAATCCCCAAATGCCTACAATGTTCCAGGTACCATGCTAGGTCCTTGTGATAGAATAAAAGTCTTCAGAGCTCACCACAACTGCAGCTCTTCTTTAACTTAACTTAAAATTATCAAAAGTTTAACTAAAACAGCTATCTTAAGATACAGGACCCAGTTTAGGACCCAGTCAATCTATTTCTAAGACACTTAACTAATACATTTTGAAGATCAAAAATAATCCTAGCTTTGACTGCATAGCATTTTTCAGAGGTTTCCTCCTCTTTGTAGAGATTTGTGGCTTACTTTAGAAAATACTTGATAGTTAGATACAAGTAGATCTTTTTTCTTTGACATAGAGGACTATTAAGAATGACAAATTAAAAAAAATCAAGATGTTTTCTGAAAAACTTAAAGGGGCATTTATTTGCAAAATCATAAAAATTCCAACTACAGGGAATAAGCTCAGCACACACTTGGAATGAGAAGATTCCTAAACAAATACCTCCTCTCAAAATGCATAAACAAACACACACTAAAACATACGTAAACTTAAGTTACAAATAATAGAAGTAATATCTGCTCATGAGAGGAATTCTGCTGTACATTGAACAGTTAGAGGATGGTTGGGATAGCATATCCATTGGAGATAGTTGTCATCTTATAGTCCAGGGGTTGCCAAACTACGGCCCGTGGGCCGCATCCGGCCCGCGAGGCCCTCTCATCCGGCCCGTGGAGACCTTTTTATCTGAATAAAATAATATTAAATAAATAATTAAAAACAAAATCTATGTTTTGATTCTTTTTTATTTGGACCTCGAGTGTGTAGTCAGCCCCCAAACTGCTGTTTGATAGTTAATGCGGCCCGCGGGCTGAAAAGTTTGGAGATGGTGAGGGAGTCAGAATATCCTATTTTATAAAGAGGAGTTCATACACTCTGATGTATTTGATTTGGAAGAGAAAATTGATGGAGAGCATGGTAGCTTTCATACAGAGAGGGACTGATCTTATGCGTTGCTCCAGGTGGAAGCGTCAAGTCTTGGGGTGGAAATTACAGAAAAGCAGATGGAGGTTCTGAGTCAGAAAGAGCCTTCTAACCCTGAGAGCTGCTCCTCCTGGAGTCAGATGCACTGTGATACTGTGAGCTCTCTGCCTGGGCTTCCCTTACAGGCTGCGACCTGATGGCTCTGTGACCGGATGTTGATACTAAGTTTTCTTTCATTCAGAGTATTCACTTTCAATTGATTAATGTGGGTGTCCCCCGCCCCCAGGACTGGTGTGTGGCCTGTTAGGTACTGGGCGGCCAGCAGGATGAGTGAGAGGAGCTTCATCTATATGTACAGCTGCTCCCCATTGCTCACATGACTGCTTGAGCTCCTCCTCCTGTCAGATCAGTAGCAGCATTAGATTAGTTGTGTAATTATTTCATTATATATTACACTCTAATAATAATGGGAATAAAGTGCTCAATAAATGTAATGAACTCAAATCATCCGGAAACCATCCCCTTCCGACCCTGACTGGAAAAAATGTCTTTCAGGAAACCAGTTCCTGGTGCCAAAAAAGGTTGGGGGCTGCTGGAGGAATGTGTTTATTTAAAGTAATAATAATAATAATAATGATAATGAAGGCAGTTTATCATTCAGTATCATGAATGTACTTGCATTTGATACCATGAAAAAGAAAGGCGAATTCGGAATATTTTTACCTAGAAAAGTAAGTTAAAGAACAGGGGAAATGTTCTTATTAATCTGTGTGACATTTTCAGGGCGTTATTGCTGACTTTTTCAATACAGTTGGTCTGCAGCCTGCAGCATTGCTGCATTTCACAAAGTGACTCGAAGAAAGTGACACAAGTTTTCTCTTTAGACATCTTCTATTCAAAGGTCTTTTATTTATTTAGGTCCCTTAAAAAAGTGAAAAAATAAGGTAGAGTCTATTTATAAACACATATGAAAATAAAATAAAAATGAGAAGTCAATATATAGTTTTAAGGTTATCAATAACATTTAAATTGTTAATGCTATAGAATTCTGTGGTATCCAAAACTGTGTTTTTTAGTCATTTATAATATATTACTTGGGGGACATTGTTCTGTTTTCTGAAACAGCATAAGCCTTGTTCACTTTGGATAATACATTGTTACAGAATGCTTTAAAATTATAAGGGGTCTTTTTTACATCAATTATCTTATTTAATGCTCAAAATAACCTTGAAGGGTAGGTATTGTTATTACCATTTTATAGATGATGATTCTGAGGTTTAGAGACTGAAGCAATGTGGGAAGTCATGATATGTTCAAGAAGCAGGAAGGGGGCTTCATTGTTGACTGCAAATCTCGTGTTTTGTGGACTGAAGAACATTAAAAATATGGTTTCGAAAATATTTTTTATCTCTCAGTTATCCACCTACTTAGATGTGAAATGTGACCATGCAATGTGCCCTTTGGGGAAAACCAGCCACAAGACTGTGTAGTTTTATAATCTATGGAGCAGAGGGGTTATAATCAGGAAGTTCTGTTGTCTCTCCCTCTCTCCTTCTATGTGAGTGTTATGTGCTTGGACTCCTGGCAACCCTATGAATGAGTGATGTCCACAGTGTCCTGTCCTCACAGTCCTGCTCAGCTCCTATAAACTCATGCCTATCCCTCTCATGTTTAGTCTTCCTCTTTTCCTGCTGCTTTCTATTTTTTCCCAACATTATTGTCTTTTCCAAAGAACTCTGCCTTCTCATGATGCATTCAAAGTAGGATAGCTTTCATTTTGTAATTTTTGCCTCCAGTGATATTTCAGGCTTAATCTGTTCTAGGACCCACTTATCTTTCTGATGATTTCCCCTGTACTGAACTTGCTTTTCTCCATCATCATTAGTTATCTGTCTGAGATGCATTCCTAGGGTAAGATGTTTTTAAAAACATAGAGAAAATATCATTTATTTCTGCCTCTGAGGTGTTCATTTCCCCTGCTGCTCTCCAATCTCTCCTTCTCATCTCCTACACCCACCCCACAGCTTCGACTCCTTTCTGGGCATTGGGGGTGGGTGGGAGGGGGGGCAGAAAAAACCAAAAACCTTGAAGATCTGAGGTTTTACTAAACCTGTCATTACTAAACCTTCCCATACTTTCTGCCACAAGACTTCCAACTGCCTTTTTACAGCTGAGTTGCTTCTCGTTGCTTTTCATAAAGACATCTAAATGTTTTAAAAAATATAGACACAGTAAAATCTCGTTACCCAAATTGGAAAATAAAAATAACTCGGGGAACCCCTGTCTAAGATGACTGGTTAGCAACTTACCGTAGTTTATTTTAGCCCTTCTTTCCTTTCCTGGACTTTATAGGATAATCTAGGGTTGGCTGCTTTCTGTATTTCTGTGTGATGAAAAGAGTCCATTTACTTTAAGTGTCATCAGGGAGCAAAGTTGAAATTACTGACACTGTCTCTGCGGATTTGCAGAAGCTGCAAGGGCTCAGTTTCTGCTCTCAAGGGCTCATTGGACCATGTTCTCCATGAAAGTTGCTCTCTGTCCTCACCTTTAGGGGTAAATGCTCATTCCAGCTCCTAAGAGAAGGCAATTTTCTCATATTATTGTGATTGCAATCACATTACATGTATTGTATAGTATTTTACTCTTTCATTAACATCACCTATATATTTTTCCTCTTTGCTACCCAGCTTTTACATCTCCAATTTTTAATAATTGTATAATATTTCACTAAAGATGTATCCTTTCATATTCTTATCCATTTCCCAAACTGTTGGACATTTAGTTGTTTTTTTTTTCTGATCTATTGTGTGTGATGAATCAATAATGAATATTTTATTTTCATTGGTTTACTTATTTAAAATTTTTTTTAACTTTAAATTTTGGTTATTTAAAGGCATACTTGGTTGACACACACATGCAAAAATGCAAATATGACCAAAAGACTTACAAGTCAGAAGAACATCGCTCTCCTACCCCTCTTCTCCAGGTCCCCTCTTCAGAAGGGACCAGGGTCTTCAGGCCCCATGCGTCCTCCTAGCAATGGTCTAGGTACACACTCTGTAGATATGTGTGCTCCTCTTTTTTTTTTTTTACTGCTGTGTTGTGTGCAGTGATTCTTTGTGAGGCTCCTAGGCTGCCTCATACAGTGTGGGTTTGTACAAGTGCCCTGCCCTGGGGCTGCTTCCACTTCAAGGAAGGGACATGGTTTACTTCCCACCAAGAGACTACCCACTGGCTTAGCTGTGTGCTTGCAGGGCTGCACGGCACCCAGCGGGGGAGCCAGCCTTCTAGACTAGTGCTCTCGGTGGCTTACCCATAATAGATGGAACTAGTTATCTCCTGATGAACATCTGGGTGATTTAATGTGCAAACTACAACCATGCACCAATAAATAACTGTCTACGTGCACACGTGTGTGTTGAATTTCTGGAGTGCAATTGCTGACAAGATGGTGGTGTGTGGTGGCACACATGTACACCGATGAAGTTAATGACCAGAGTTTGCTGGTGTTGTGAGAGGTTGCCTGCTTGGGAGGTATGCGGGCAGAGGGGACTAACTCTTCGGGAACATTTTCAGGCTTAGGAGTCGGCTGGCCTGGTTTCACTCACCCCCAGACAATGATTTTACCCTTTGGTCCTTGGTTTTCTCAGACAAAAATTGAAAGAAATGATAGGTCTTGCTTCATGTTGGGATAAATGCTTAATAAATGTGAGCTGTTATCACCATCATCGTCATCATCATCATCATATTATTGGACTTCTGTGTAGGTTCTCTGAGAACCTCAGTGAGACCTGAGAAACTTTCAAATTTAAGTTCTTTTGATTTAAGTAACATCTCAGGTCCCTGGATTTCGGTTAGGTGTAAGATTTGTGATGAGAGCTCATTTTTCATCTCGTTATAACTCGGTACTGATTAGCTGGCAAAATTTGAGACTCTTTTGGGCTTGTGCTATCTCCTCTCTCTGGGGTGGAATTCCTCTCTGCCTCTCAGTAAAATGCCACCCGTGTGAACAGCTGAACACACGTGCGTGTGTGCACGTGCACATGCGAGCCATTGGGCCTGGGTTGACTGCGGTCGTCTGACTCATTCTCGGCACTGTCCATAGCACCGGTCCAGTGTCAGGGATTGCCAGTGCACGGCCACTGGCAAACAAGTGGTTGGAAGGGAGGAGCAGGTGTCCCCACTAACTGACTAATTGGCCTGGCTCTCACCCTCATTTTCCATGTTCTGAAAGGGTTTTGGCAGCAGTCGTAGCTCCCAAAGTTAGTTGAATGCTGCCTGTGTATAAAGCCGTTTGCTCCTCTGTCACAGCTTGAGAAACATTTCTTTTCCTAAAGGGGATAGCAGTTTTCAGCATTAAAAAGGAAACAAAGGTATTATTTGCAAATTATCATTATGATGTTGCGGGTAATACTACTCTCAGAGCCCTGGGCTTCTGTTGGTAGTTTTAGTTTATGCTATTTTTTTTTTTGCAAAGTCAGTTGTGGGTGTTTGAAGCAGTCAGGTTTTCTAGAGGTTGTGTACTTGTTATAGATAGCCTGTGAGTGTTCCATGAAGTCAGAGAAGGTTCACAGAGCTGCCTTTGGCCAAAGGGGCCTATTTCAATAGCTCTAAATCACTCTCCCTGTCTGAGCTCATGTCTGGCCCAGAAGATGGATTGTACCCTTTCTACAAAGCTTTCATTTCCTACACCTTCCTGTTTCTTTTTCATTTAAGGAATGGAGTTCTGTCTCCTTTGTTTCTGCATGTCTCTGAGATGTGTAGGAGACTGAAGCAGCATCAGGACATTTCCCACCTAATTAATTACGCAAATATTTCTGGGTGACACAAAGTTAACATGGTCTCCAGGAACCAGGGGTATCATTTTTGAAATTTTGCAATGACCTAAATAGGGTCATTTCTGTGGTTTGCTTCTGGTTTCACCGGTCATTTCATGGAGGATTTATTTATTTATTTATTTATTTATTTATTTATTTATTTCCAGCGTGACACATATCTAAAGTGCAATTTTAGAAATGTGTTCTTGCTTTATTAGCAAACTACATGTCAAAACCTTTCAGTTTTGTTGGTTTGCTCTCAGATTGTTTGGTAAACTTCAGAGTGACCATTGATCCTGGGAAGAAAAAATTTTACATGAGGAAATTTAAAAGAGTAGTAATTTTCTTGGAAGTTTTAAAAATATTACAAAACAAGGGTCCCTCAGAATGGGGACTTTTGTCATTCCAGGCCTGTGTCCACTTTGCTATTGATAATAAAGGATCATTTTATACTAACTAATAATAGTAATAATTTAGTTTTATAATCTCTATTGTTTACCAAGTATTCTCACAGAGACAATCTCTGTTGTTCTACTAATTGCTGTATAAAGTATTAGGTAGAATCATAATTATATGTGGCTCTTTCTTACACCCCCCCAAAACAAACAAACAAAACAAAAAAATACCCAGAACAAGATAATTTCAAAAGGCTCAATTATACAGAAAAGGCAGGTACTAACGACCAACTCCATGTTCACTTTGCAACTCAGAGTTAAATGATGCACCCAAGGTGATGCAGGCTGTTCAGTGATAGAGCCCAGCCTGAACCTCAGTCCTTCTTTCTAATGATAGAACTGCTCTACCAAAGGCTGCCAACCACCAAGGTTTGCCTGACACTGAGCAGGTTCCCAAGACAAGGAGCTTTCCATTCTGAGATGGGGACAAACCCAGATAAACCAGGCTGAGTTGGTCACCCTGCCACTCCCTGCTACCCAGGAGACACTTCGTGACTGAAGTTGCCCATCTTCTGTTAGGGCTCTTTGTTGATTACACTGTTGACCCCACTTTCTCGTGTGGGGCACTGAGCTCTAGACCTATAAGGCCTCCCACCCTGCCACCAGTTCGTATATTCTCTTTACTAGGGGGAGGCTTAAATTAGAGAGGCCCCTGTTGTAGGAAAAAGAGCACTAACTTGAAATCAAAAGTCTAGAACCAGCTCCATATTTTACTCTCTGTGGGACCTTGGGCAAGTAATTTATTAATGTCAAGTCCCAGTGCTCTTGCTCATAAAATAGGGACAATAATTCTTCTCCCATCTGCATGACAGCATTGTTTTGAGACTCCAATGAAATAATATATGTGAAAGCAAACATGTAAAGAAACATGAACTAGCTCAAACTTCCTGCATGATTGAACTTGGGGCACTTGCCTTACCTTTCTAGTCTCGTCTCTATCTCTGTGGCTTTGCCTTGTCTCCTCTCAGGCCTCTCTCATTTGCCAGATGCCCGGGGACTAGTCCTGCCTTGGTGGCTAGCTGTTTGGTAATTCCCTGCCATAGCGGCGAGGAAGTAATTTGTTCTGTCCAGAGAGCTCAGATCAAAACTGTGCTCTGCAGAATCAAAGCCCCCCCTTTGTTACTGCCCAGCAGCTTCTGCAGTTTCTATCATCTCATTACTACTAACTCTGTCTAGTTTCCTTGGTTATATGATAATGTGTTATCTCTTTTACAAGAGTGTGTTCATTAGTATGGACTTTCCTCACAGGGAATTTGAATTTCCTCTGCTTGCATTTTTTTCTCCGCTCTGCTACCCCATCGTCTGGCGTGCTGCTCTCTGTTCTGAGGTCTTAGATTTGTAGCCTGACTGTGTCATATCCTGCATCTGGGACTTTCTGATCAGTGAGGACTCCTGGAAGACCAGCAGTCCAATTGCCTTCTGTCAGTTCTTTCATTACTATGATAACAAAAATACCTTGATTTCTATCATTTTTCATGATCTTTCAGTAGGTTTAGGGGCCAATATCAACATAATTTCCTTCATCACCTGACCCTTCTCATGGGAACTTTGTCCTTTGACCATTGGTAGACATGCGAGGTGCAACACAGTTTGTCCTCTTGTGGCTTTTTGGCTGGCCCTATAGTCCTGCTCATTCTTATTTTTAGCTTCATTAGGCTGGTGGCCTCATCACTAGGTGAACATGATGACAGATTTGGCTGCCACTTGTGATGAGGCCATTTTCAACACTTTGGTTTGTATTTCTCTTTTATCCCTGTCAGTCTCATTTAGATTCTCCCTCAAAGTCAATTTTAAGGTCTTCATTTTCTGTGAAGTCTATTCTAACCCAGACCAAGGCTAGAAGTGTCTCTTCTGAGAGGTTCTTTTCAAATGCCACCTCGCATACCTTGCGTTTGTATGTCTGGTCTCTTAAACAGATGGTGTACTCACAGAAGGCAAGGATTATGTTTTGTTTTTCTTTGTCTAGAGAACATTTCTTGGTGGGTGCTCACTTCCTCAGCTGATATAGGGTCAAGAACAGTCCCTACCATGATTGCTTTACTTATTTATTGAATAGGTTTTTGTAAAAATCCTTCTCACAACACATGTATAAACTCATAGACATTTTACACTAAGTACTTTCACATACCTTTTCTCTTCAGTGGTAGTCTTGCTTTAATTCTCACTAGTCTGGAAACATCTCTAGTCTCTAAAATGTAGGAAAATGTGGAAACATCCACTTTAAGGAATAAAGCTCATAAGACCATTTATAGCCATTCTATTTGGGTTCTAGGTGTTAAATTATTTGCCCATTTATTCACTTTTTTTTTTTAAGATTTATTTTTATTGTTTTTGACAGAGAGAGAGACAGAGAGAGAGAGAGAGAGAGAAGGGGGCGGGCCCAGAACAGTCTCCATAGTTGCACACCATTGCTTTTTCCACATAGTTTCATTCCACAAGTGGGCGGGGCTGCACAGGGCACGAACTGCACCAGGGTCTCGCCCTAGTGAGAACTGAACTGGGGGAACTCCCCAGTTCAGCATATGGGTCCACACCGGCCGGGGCTGGGATTCGATCCTTGGTCCCCAGGGTTGCAAAGTGAGTGCTTAACCTACTGAGCCATCCCCGCTTCCCATCGTTCACTTTTTAAAAAAGATTTATTTTATAGCTTTTTTTTTTCTGACAGAAACAGAGAGAAACAGAGACAGAGAGAGACAGAGAAAAGGGGGAAGGCCACGAGTAGTCTCCATAGTTGTACATCATCAGCTTTCAACATGGTTTCCTTCTACTCAGGTGGGCAGAGGCCACACAGGGTGGGAAATGGGCTATGGGCCTCCTGCATGGGAGGCACACTCCCTTGAGCCAGGGGCCAAATTGGGGCCTCCCTTATGGGAAGCTAACCCTAGTTTAGCATATAAGTTTGCATGGGCTGTGGCCAGCACTTGACATTCAGTCCCTGGGGCTGCAAAGTGAGTGACTAACCTGTTGAGCCATCCCAGCTTTCCCACATTTACTTTTTTTATTCAGGGAACTTTTAGTGAGCACTGTTGTTTTAGGTGTTGGCGTTACAATAGCAAATAACACATGGACTATATTCTCAAGTTGCTCAAAGCCCACTCCAAAAACATACACATAACCACTGATGAGAATACAGAGCAATACGTGCTATGATGGAAGGTACTGTGGTTGTCCAATAGCAGGACAGCCAAATTGAACAGAAGGTATCATGATCTGAATTGGAAAGGTCCAGAAAGGGTGAGTTGGGGATGAGTTATTTCTAACGGAGGAAATTGCAGAGGGAAATAGGTGGGAAATAGCATGTGGTCTTCAGAAACCTGTATGTGCTTGGAAGGATTGGACTCAAGCCTGGTTAGGGGTGGCTAGAGGGAGGGTGGGACAGTGGATGAGAGACGGTTGCAGAGATTGACAAGATTCACACTATGAGGATCTTAGTATTCCAAACTAAGGAGTAGAATTTTACTCTGAAAAACCACAGGGGCTACCATGAAATGATTGCAACAGTGTTCATTAGGTTAGCATATAGAAAGACTACTAGATTAGCAAGTGAATTGTAATATTTCAGGTGGGTAATTATGAAAACTGAAAAAAAGCTGTGTATGAGAAATGGGGATGGAGGTTGAGGAGGAGGTATGACTATCTAGAAGGTAGAATCAATAGGGGTGAGAGAGAATGAAGAATTATGAAAGACATTCAGGCTTGTTTTGGTTTGGTAGACTAGGTGGATGAACATGGTTATTTACCAAGAAAGAGGATAAGAAGATGATTTTGTGGAGATTTGTTCTGTTTCGATATGTCAAGCTATATGGGTTGGAGAAGATATAGATTCGATAACCATTATACAAAGATGTTAATGGTTTTTAAAGTCTTGAGTTGGGCGAGGTCACCAAGTAGACTTGAGAGGGTCAGAGGGTCAGAGGGCCAAGGATCCAGTGGGACACTGACATTTAGCAGCAGGTTGAGGACATGAAGTCTTCAAAGGAGACATAAGACTCGGGTAACCAGCCGTCTGAGTGTACTCTGGAGTGAGGGGTTTCTTGGGATGTGGCACTTGCAATGCTGAAACTGGGACAATTCCAGACAAACCAGAATGGCCACCTGCAAAGAAATAGCTAGGAGATGTAGGAAGAAAAGTCAGGAGAATATGATATGAATAAAAGTGTTCAAAGGGAGAAATAGTGGCTCCAATTGACATAAGTTTCAGAGACCATGTCAGATAAGCCGAGAAATGTCACCTGAATGTGGAGAGATGAGAAGTTCCAGGGGCATTTTTAAGATAGAAGTCAGACTACAGTCAGGAGTTCATGAGAACTACACACAGACATATAGGCTCTTTGGGGGGAGACTTTATGTAATGAAATGCCAGTTCTTTTTTTTGCAGCCTTGATTAATCTGTGCCAACTATCTTTAAATGTACACAAAAGGAGAAAAGATCTCATTTTGTTGGGCGAGGGAAAGGTGATTTCTGTGCTGAAATTATTTCCAGTTATGTTTTCATAAGATATGATGATTCCCTACGTGAACATATTTAAATTTTTTGACCTGAGACTGTAGACGACCTGGACTTTGAATTCCATTGAGTCTGGTTTAGCAAGTAGTTCTTTCTCATTCTGCTTTCCATAAATTGTGCAAGCCTCTGATGATTATTCCTCCTCTACACGTGTTCTACATGACTGGCAACTAAATAATGGCAGTCTTCCGATGTCCCTGTTCTTGAGATTAAAAAAAAAAGGCAGTTAAACATCTTAGAAATGGAGAAAAAAACCCAGAGAAGAGCATGAGGTGAGACTTGGAGAAGAGATGAGGGAATTGGACTTGGAACTTTTGGAAAGGTAAGGGAGTCACTGGAAGCAGAGCGTCTTCATTAAGACAGAGAAGGCTTCATTTTCCTTTGCATTTGCTGTCTGTGTCTTGTTTGGGACTTGCCCAAATGCTATGCTATTGCTCCCCTCTTACTGAGAGATTGGAAGTTTGCCTTATTTATTATTCCTAGTGACTTTTATGGCTCTGTTCTAAGAAGCTTATATTTTTGGCATGCTTTACCAATGTGGACGAATTATGATGGAGAGGGAACAACCAAGTAGGAGATACTTGAAAGAGGTGTTGGAGTTATACTTTTCCTGCCAAGGCTTTGATTTATAGCCCACTTTGCCCATACCTTGGTTTGCCTGTCTTGGAGAGTCTCATTTGTTTGTACTCTGTCTCCTTTTGATAGCTTTAACTTAAGGCTTCCATAACTATTTTGCTGAGGTTACATTTAGTCGAACAATCATTTTTGGAGGACCTGTTATGTGCTGGCTATCATGATATATTCTGGGCTTGGAGAGATGAATCAGCCCCAGAGAAGACCATGTCCTGGGAGCATCAACTCTGAAGTGATGTCAGAAAGCTTGTAACACCTGCCATGGAAACAAAACCATTTCTGAGCACAAATGAGTCCATACTAAAATACTTACTGGAAATATTATGTACAGTGACCCTCCTTCCTTGAGTTCTGAACAAGGTCAGGAGAGTATGTTTTTATGTTTTCTGCTCATATGATTATTTAAAAATGTAAAAACATATCAAGCTGTTAATAGGTGACTGGCACTGTTCTATCTTTTTTGACTCCCATATCAACCCCATTAGAGATACTATTATTACTCCATTGATGTAACAGAGACATAAAGAGATTATGAAACCAAAGGAGAGATAAATAGTAAGTGGCTGAGCCAGAATTCCAGTTCAGGCAATCTGCCTGTAACCATTCCTCTATGCTGCCTGTCCATCAGTTCCCACTGGAAATGACTGGTTTGGTAGACAGCTGCTGGCTGTATCGTATTAGAGTTGGGGGTGGGGTGGGGTGAGAGTACCAACCCAGATGTTGCATTCTTTTGGTAAAAAGTCATTGAGAAGTTTTAGTAACCATCTAAACCAAGCAATCCTCTATTTTTCTTCTAAATCTTTCTTGGACTAATGCAATGTAGTAGAAAAACCTCAATACACTGTGCATTTCAGTATAATGATGGCCAACTTGGGTCTCAATTTGGAAAGTACACTCCAGTTGAAACTGGTACTTGTTTGGTAGTAGAATTACTATTTAACACTTTTATTTCAAGAGAATATTGGATTATATATCCTGTGATTCTAGAAGGAAGGAGGCCTCTGCATATAATGTTAGAGAACATGTGGTTGCATTTGAAAATCTTTACTGAACTCTCTGGAATTCTACATAAAAAATTCCAGCAAGGCTTGGAGGCTTCTGGACAGCAAGGCCACTTTCAGGGAAAAAAAGACACTTTCTAGCAAGTTCTCAAATTCTAAGAATGATCTCTTTCTTGAAATAAATGTTACAAAATCGCTGTACACTGGGGATGCTATCCAAGTGATTCTGTTTCTTCATGTTCTCTCGCTTTCTGAGAGCCTACTCTGATCAAATGTAAGAGGGCTGGAGTGGAGCCTCTTTTTCTAGGTGTTTCCTTGGCCTCTTTTTCTCCCTGAACTGAGTGTAACTGGGCACAGGACCCTGAACTTAGATTAAAATCTGGATGTTGCTTGATTTATATCTTACAAAGGAATTACATTCATTTCCAATGTGTATTTGGAAGTATTTATCGAAAATTGCTTACCTTTCAGTACCCACTTTTGATCTTTGCTGCTGCATGATGTTCTCGATCATAAAGAGTGGCTCATTTGGTTGGTCAGGGGTAGACTTCTTTCCATTTTTCATGTTTATTATCTCTCTTCATTTCATCCAGAAAACTAGCAAATCTGATGACCCTCTGTGTCACCAAAAGCTGCCTGGGCTCTCAGTTAACCTCTGGGGACAAAGTACATAGGAAATTTGAAAAACATTACGATAGCTACAGACCTATTATGGCCTCCAGATTGCACATAGAATCTATGAACACATAGCTGGATTTGGAGATCTGAAGGGAAAGGCAGAGCCAGTTGTATGCCAAGCCTCCTGGACCTGTCCTCCCATCAAACTGCTTTGCATCTAAAATAATACAGGAATGAATGGATCACAGTATCTGGAAAGAAGCTTCGATGTGGAACAAGATTCACATCATCATCTCCAGATGGCTGGTGCCAGTGGGATTTTGAAGACTCTTTTTTTTTTCCTGAGACAGATCTGAGTTAGTTAGGGGAGAATGTAGAGGAAACAAAGATGTGCTTTTGATCTTCCTTCTCCAGACTTTATCTCCAAATATGCAAACAACTATATTTTGAACCTAAAGCAATCTGTCCCAATAGCTTCACTTAGGGGAAATGTGTGTGTTTATCGGTGTGTGTGTGTTGGGAATGATGGGAGGTAAAGTCTGGGGTGGATATGTGAGGTGTGTCAAAATGTACTGAGCAGCGCTCACCTCCCCAGTATTCATATCCACCTAGAACTTCAAAATATTTGGAAATAAGGTTTTTGTAGATGTAATTAGTTAAGATGAGATCAAATTGAATTAGGATGGATCCTAATCCTATAACTGGCTTCTTTATAAGAAAACAGGTACCCAGGGAAGAAGGCCCTGTGAACACGTAGATAGAGATTGGAGTTAAGTTGTCACAATCCAAAAAGCACGAAAGGTTGCTGACAACCCTCAGAAGCTGGAAGAGGCAAGATAGGATTCCTCCTTAGAGTAGGCTGAGCAGATGTCCCACTTCAGATGAGATGGAAAACAATGGTACTGTCCCATTTCAAGTGGGGCAGCCTAGTCTCACTGGGTTCAATTCGAGGTGGCAGTAGGCTGACCATACGTACCACTTGAAATAGGACAGGATCGTTGTTTCCTGTCCCGTTTAAAATAAAACGTCTGGTGGGCCTAATGTAGAGCCTTCAGAGGGAGTGCGGATCTGCTGCTGACACCTTGGTTTCAGACTTCTGGTTTCCAAAACTGTGAGCAAATAACGTTTTGTTGTTGTGAGCCACTCACCTTTGTGGCAATGGGTCACAGCAGCCCTAGGAAAGTAATACACAAGAGGAGGAGTCATTTAGTTTCATCTTGGTTATTCTTCCTTAAATGCTTATTATTCCTGATTGTTAATAAAAATCATTATGCCCCCTGCCATTTCTCCTCCTTGCCTCCTATCTCCATTGACAGTCTCATTGGAGTTAGAAGAACTGAATAATCTCTTGCAGCGAATGAAACATAGACAGTGCCATCTCTGTTGTCCGTCAATCAAAACAACTATTTACTAAGTGTCAATAATATGCAAAATGCTGCAGAGCACTCCACATACATTAGCTCTAATCCTCACTATGCATTTGCAAGATAGGCTGCATTATGAATGTGTCTGAACTGAAATTAAGCCTCAGCAGTCAGTTCTTCCAAGTAATTTGATTTATATGGATGGTTCATGCTTAACATTTGGTCAGAAGACTTTACCAACCATGCATAAAAAAGATTGCATCCCTAAAACACTTAGCTCTGAATATGACAAAGGAGAAATAATCATGCCCAGTAATTGCTGGCTCCATGGTTTGCTTGCTAGCCCAAATTAAAGTTTGTTAACATGCAGTAGGTATTTTAGATATTCAATTCATTTTCATCCCCTCCCCACTCAATCCCATAGCACATTTCCATGACATTTGTACATGCCCACACTCTCAGGATAGTGAGACCCTGTCACACAGCAGTTGATTGGTGATCTGCCTGCTGCATGGGAGGTCTTACTCATCTCCTCCTGCTCAGAGAGTGGCCCTGGTCACGAAGACTTCACTCTCTGTGCAGTGCTTGGCTGACTAAGTCAGTCAGGTTGACACTTGAAAATTTGTCTCTGATTATAGAATATAGTTATTTTTTGCTACATGTCACAATTGATACTTTGTTTTCATTTATGTTATTTTTCTTTGAAAGTGGACAAAAGTTCTGTTTTTTTGTTTGTTTTTGACAGAGAGAGAGAGAGAGACAGAGAGAGATAGAGAGATACAGAGACAGAGAGAGAACTGAACTGGGGGCACTCCACAGTTCAGCACATGAGTCTGCATGGGCTGGGACCAGGATTCGATCCTGGGTCCCAGGCGCTGCAAAGTGAGCACTTAACCCACTGAGCCATCCCGGCTTCCCGAAAAGTTCTTTAAAAGTGTGAAAGTTCAGTGACTTGTAAAGTCTGACTCCTGTTAGAAAGGTCCAAACAAAACCCAACAGTGGGAAGAAGGAAGATATGCATAACTCCCCAAACTGACCCTATATTTTGGTCCATTGGGCTTACTTTTCTGACAGCTTTAAAAATATACTTGTAATTGCTTCTGGGGAAGAAGAGCAGGAGTTGGTGATATGTAATCTCAAGCATCTACAAACAGGATAAAATAGGAGACTTATCTGATACTTCCATCTTCCTTTTTGAAGATGAGGATTGGAATTTGTCTCTGTCTTTTCTTGAATTCTGTATTAAAACAGAGACTTTTATTTGCCCTGTAAAGGAAGACATTTAGTGATTCTACTGTAGTCTTCTTTTTCAGTTGGATGGAAAAAAAAGTAGAGGTCTTTGAATTTCAAGTGTCTAAATAAATAAAATTCCTTTTTCAAGGAAATGGTTGGGAAGCCAGGATGGCTCAGCAGGTTGAACACTCGCATTTGCAGCCCCGAGGTCCGAGGATTGAGTCCTGGTCCCAGTCCTGGCACATGCAGACTCACATGCAGAACTGGGGTGTGCTTTCCACCTCAGTTTGGTTCCCGTCAGGGCAAGCTTCCCATGTGGAAGGTCCCCAGTTTGGCCTCCAGCTCTTGGGAGCATGCCTCCTATGAGGGAGGCCCCCAGCCTGGTTCTTGCCTGCACAGCCTCATGCCCACCTGTGGAAGGAAACCATGTTGAAAACTAGTGATGTTTAACTATGGGGGCTGCTCTGGGCTCTCCCCCTTCTTTCTCTGTGTGTGTGTGTCAAAAATAATAAAATAAATCTTAAAAAAAGGGGGGAATTGTCTTTGTCCTACCACTCATGGGCTCATGAACTGGGAAGATAAAACCTATTATCTTCCTAAATCATGTTTCTTGAACAATATAAGTCTACCAGATAGAAATCTGAGTACTTAAAAAACAAAACCTGCGTTCAAACTATTGGTACATTACTTGTTACAAGTGAAACTTAATTGTTTTTTATTTAAATGTCCATATAGTATTCTGATACAATTTTTAACTTACTAAAAGGATATTTTTTTTCATTTAAGAAGTATTTATTAGTGCCTTTTGTGCTACATTGTAAAGACTATATTAACACGTTGCGTACGGCAGGGTTTAAAACCCTCATACCCCTCTGTTCCGGCAGGTATTTAAATGAGACCACGTGGAAATGAACTCTTCTCTTTAAAATGCTATTGCTTTCATATTATTTATAACTTTTCAATGAAATTTTTTGTACTTATGTAAATTTATCCATTGATAATATTTGCTCGTTATATATCAACCAAACCTCATTAATTAAATAAATCTTGCAAAAAATAAAAGGTCAAGTGTAAAAACGAGACTTCTCGTTACCCGTCCTTAA
The DNA here is from genome assembly GCA_004027555.1 of Craseonycteris thonglongyai. Taxonomy (NCBI): domain Eukaryota; kingdom Metazoa; phylum Chordata; class Mammalia; order Chiroptera; family Craseonycteridae; genus Craseonycteris; species Craseonycteris thonglongyai. The sequence goes on from PVKE010004123.1 coordinate 51,511, forward strand.
CGCATGGCTTAGAAAAAATGAAGATTCTGGTGATCCGTACGCAATGTGTTAAAAAAAATATAGCTATTTCTGTTATCAAGTTGCTTACAGGTCAGGTTTAGGAGGGCGATGCGGGGTTGAGGGAGAAGAAGATGATTTTTGCCAAAACTTACAGAATGCGTTCCATGTGTTAGGCACCATTCAAAGTGCTATACATGAACAAATCATCTTCATCTTCAGAAACTCTATGAAATAGTTGATATTCTTATCATTTTAACCAATGAAGAAGATGAGGCACAAGAAATTTGGAAACTTGCCCAAGGTCAGACACTGAGTAAGTAGTAAAATGAAACTACAAACTCAGGCAAATTAACCACAGTGTTATATTCATCTCAAGTTGAGCAGAACACACACACACACACACACTTACGTTAGCAATCATAAGTAACTGATAATCACTAACACTACTAAGGCAAATGGTAAATAGGGAGCTCACTCTGGGTTGGGTGGTCAAGGAAGCCTTCATGATATAAAACCAAAATTAGATCCAAAGAACAGTATCATCCATATCATCTTGTTGGAATTGTTTGTTAGTGTATGGGAGACTCTGAGATGCATGTAGGAGAGAAACCTGTGTGTTTAATCCCTTGTTTCTCAAAACTCTTTGGCTATGAAGCTATTCCCCCCACCCCCCACCCCAGGGAATATGTAACAAACATCTTTTGGCACGCACATTTCTAAGCAATTTTGAAAATGTTCGTTTAAGAGAATAAAATTTACTTTAGGGCCATCTATTTACGGAGATTCACTCCCCTTAGCTTCTCTGCCTTTGCTGTCAGTGGCCAGAAAGGATCTGAAGATACAAGGGGAAGGGGCCCTGGAGTAGGATATGAGTGGAATTCATGAAAACTTGTTAGTTTATCAAGTTTTATTTATTAATTAAACCTTCTCTCTAGCAAGGGTTGTATTATCATGAACTCCAGGAAAGGCTGAGATTAAACAGGTTGTTTTGCTTTGGCTGTGTTGAACAGCATTAACTTTAAAATGAGAAAAGACAGTTCCTTATTTTCCCTGGTCTTATCCATGTATCTTTAGTTTCCCAGGAACATTGTCTTCTTCTATAATAAAATTTTGTCCATAATATAAGGATTATTTTTATGGTCAAGCTAGCCACCTGTAGATATAATCATGCTCAATGTATATTAATGGATCTTTTGTTTCCTTTTGCACAAAAATTGTATAACCTAGAGAAAGCAAAAGATAGATTTTGTTTCTTTAAATCTGTGTAGGAATTTATATATGTTGAGTGCCTGTTTTTGCTCGAAACCTATATGTTTATGTGTGTGCTATATGCTTTATGTATGTTCTCAAATATTGACCTCACAATCACTCTGGGAGGTAGGTGTCACTCTCATTTTATATGTGAGGAAATGGAGCCTCAGAAAAATTAACTACCTATGTTAAAACAGCAAGTGATTATGAGGGATTTGAATTCTTCTCTGACTTCAAAGCCCACACTTTTTAAAGTCTACCACATTGCTTCCTTAAAAGGGAAAAACAAAAGAAAACAAAACTGAAGAATAAATAAGGCCTGGCAGTTTTAGAATTTAAAGCATTTCAGACAATTGAATCAAAGCTATATCATTACTTAAGTGACTTCGACAAGGCAATCATGCATCTTCAAACCTTATCAGCTAAAACTTAAAGGCTTTCCAATAATTGCTCTGGCTTAACTAAAAACAAAACAAAACACACACACACACACAAAAACAAGCCCATCTTGAACTGTGTTGTAGATAAAAGCTCCTTGTTAAGTCATTTGCCATATGTCTGCTCCATTCCCATGGAGGCAGGCCTGAATCTTCTCTCTTCTCTGACAGGACCTTAAGAAGTACCTCTGCTTTCTGTCCTGCCCTAGGACAGACAGGCAGCAGTGGCTGAGAACATGTTTGGAAATGTGTGTGTGGTGGGAGCCCCACGCATCCAGGAAGCATCAACCCAGCCTGCTCCCACCGAGCCGGTGAAAGGCCAGCAACCTCCCAGGACCTGACACAGAACCAGAGTCATTACCAACAGACAGAATCAGGGCTTTGGAGGCATAGATGCGAGGGAGATCAATGATTCTCGTTTTGTTTTTAGCAGCTGCTTCCTTCACAGCGATTTCTCTCAGAACTGCAAAAGATACACTATCTTCTACTCTGGAACTTAAGGACTACACAGAAAAGTAGGCTGTAGCTGAAGCAGCTTCCACTGAAGGGCCAGTCCTTTCACCCAAATTTGCAAAGAAATAAGTATATAAATGAACTAATCTGGTTTTAAAAAATGTAAATAGCAGTTTGATTCCCTCATGTAAAATCACCAGCATTTTTTTTCTATATTTCCCCACATATATTCTCCACATTCTCACCCATGTGTGAAGAGCTATTTGCCAAGCTTCTTGTCATTTAAGAGGCGAGAACTTGCATCTCTTAAAGGCCTACCATGTACTAGACAACGTGCTTGGTGCTTCTTGTATGTGACCTCTTTTAGTTGCTACAAAAATGTGGTAAAGATATCATGGTCTGGAAATCATTTTATAGAGGTGCAGTAACTTCCCTGAAGTCACAGGATAAGTTAGTGACAGAATTAAGATGGGGACCCACTTTAGCCTCCAAAGCTTTTCTGTGTTCTGTTCTGTTGTACTCCAGAGGAGAGCTTTAGATGCACTTGAGCCCTCAGAGACATTCTTGTGAATGTTCTAGGAAGTGTTCACTGGTAACGCCCGTCTTTGACACAAGTCTGAATGCTCCTGGAGGGACTGGGCCTTTTTGTATCCCTAGGATTCAGCACAACCTCCAGCACATAGGAGATCCTCAGTCAATGCTTGTGGCCTGCTTCACAATGTTTCCACTAAATTCTAAGAAACATTTGAAAGTCATGTCTGACCATTACTTGGAACAAGCTTGGAGTCTCAGTTTTGATTTTAGGATATAGAATGTGCATAAAGAAAAAAGGGCTTTGCTTTCTGATATGGGAGGCATTAAGGAATCAGTGAGATTCTGAATACAAATCTTAATAAAATGGATATGGGGAGAATATATAAAGACACAATGGTCTTTCTTGGAAACAAGAATGGTGTTTGTTTTTCTTCTCAATTTTCAGATAAATCTAGGATGCTCAGTTGTCCTGCCTGAATTATTCTATCATTCTTTCTGGCTTCCAATCCTGATATACAAGATCATATTTTGAGCATGAAATGCTATGTTTTCACAACTGAAAACATTGTGCTTCATTCTCTTTTATATAAGAGTTTGATAAACGTGAATCAGAAAAATACCAGGACTCAAGGGATGGGTAAAGCTGAATGGTGGCCATTTTCCCCTAACTTGGCACTAATTGGCATGTGATGCCTTCAATATGGACAGGGCCATTTTGGCAGCCTCTAGTGAGAAACGTCACATGGACCATATCTGCTTGTGTGCTCTTTTTCTTGAAAGTTTCCTCTCCTGAGCAGGGTGTGTATGTGTGTGTATGTCCATCTTATTGAATCCAATTGTATAGCTAGTTATGTGTTACTTGGAGAGAATCAAGATATTTCTATACTGTTATATTTTTAAGAAATTATCTTTATTTTGTTTATCTAGACATGCCAAGGGATATTTAGGCCATGTTTTGAGCAAAATCTCACAAGGTTTTTTTTTTTTTTCCCCCCCAAATCTCACGTGTACACAAAACAACACAAAAGAACAAAGCATTAGAAATACAGTGAGATACAAGCATATAACCAATTTTCAAACCAGTGAGCAGATCTGATTTTACATGACAAAAGGTTACAAAACAAGCCTGTGTTTTGTAGGACATGCTCGCTATCTGAAGACAGTGTTGTAGGACTCTCCAAGTTCCTTTGCAGGAAGCCTTAGGCAGGTAGAAACAGCCAGATTTTTACTCAGCCTAGCAGGGGGTTACGGGTAGATCAGGATTTCATGAACAAGGTTTCGACTATTCACAGATGCTGTTAGAAAGAGAAGCAGGCTTTGCCTATCAGGCCTGGCAGTGATATATATGCTCTATCTTAATTTGATTTTAACATCACCTTTGCTTACTAAAAATAGCCCTTTGATTCTTTTTTCTCAAGTAATGAAAGAATTAAACTTGATAAGAAGATATTGATGGTCCAAGGACTAGGAGAAGAAGAATGTGAAGATAAAGTCCATGGGTGAACCAGGAGCTATGTCTTAACTAGTAACTGAACTCCTTCTGTTGAACTATTGCTAGAGAGCCACTAGTCAGTGAGAATAAAAAAGGTTTCACATTCTCTCTTTTTCTTTTTTTGCCAAAAATGAGGAACTCAAGAAATCTCCAGATGGTTGAAAGGACACAAATGCATCTAGTTTATGCATTATGTCTCATTTTACTTCAGCTTTTTATTGTACTACTAGTAGTAGCTGCTTCATATACATAACCATCGGATATTTGGTAATTTTCTTAGCTCTTCTTCAAGACCTAATTGCAGCATAAATACTTTTACCCTATAAACTTGGAACTACCAAAAAATGCCCGCAATATTATTTAAGTTATGATATAAATATAATAGACAAAGTCCATTTCCTAAAGTCAATGTAGAGCTAAAATGGCATTTTCTTTCTTATCTCTACTCTGTTGTTGCCAGTAATTGCTTTCCTTGATTTGATCTCACGTACATTAAAACAGACTCTACTCAAAAACCTTCTCTGCATCACCAAACCCAAATAAGTGATGTTGGGAAGCAGGAATACATTCAATATATTCTCTTTGGGCCTACCAAGCTGAGAGCTTCATAAAATTCAAGCAATAAAGAATCATGCCAATTCATAGTTATTACAGAAAACAAAAATGTTAGTGTTCAGTTTTCACAACTTTCCTTCTTACCCCTACCAACAATTTCAACTTACCATCCGCCTATTTCACGAGATTTTCACACTTTCTTTTATACCATCTGATAAGCTCTCTGACTTTAATGAAAGTATGACCAACTTTTCCAAAATTTCCTCTAAACCTTAACTTTGCAAGCCTAAGTCTCTCTATAGGAACTTTTTATAGTCCAGTTAAGTTTCTAACATTGCATTTGTATGTTAGGAGGAATAAAAAGACAACAGTTGCACTTAGGAAATGAGAGTTAGCTGTTATCCTATCCACTTGTTAAAAAGCTTGACAGTAGCAGAAATGATCATATCGTTATTGTTCCACCACCACATTGCTTAAGATAACAAGAAAGGGGTATTGTCAATTCTCATCTAACGTTAGTTATGCTAGGACTTCTAAAGAAAAGGTTCAATGCACAAAATTTAGCCAACTAGAGACAAATGCTGTAACAAATTGGTGATTTTTTATGGCCAAATGCCTGCAGAAAAAATGGCAACAAATTTACACAGTGACTCTGCTAGTGAGAGCCACAGTTAAGCACAATGACCTGCCAGGAAGGTAAATTCTATCAGAAAACTGAAATATTTTCTTAATTTAAATAATGTTAACTTCTGCTAAACAGTTGGGTAGTTGTTGACATAAAATTAAGAAAAAAGAAAAATCCAGTTACTATTAACACCAAAGAAATCCACACCAACCATAAAACCAAAGATGCTTTGGTACTATAGCCATAACAAACACAAGTGTGGTAGGGGAGCCAGAAATTCCCTGATGGTTAGATGACAAGGTCATAGAATGTTTGTGAGACCTGCTATGTCCCCTGCAAGGGTGACACACTGCTGTGTTCCATGACAAGAGTCACATAAACACAAACTTATCAGCTGGCTTGTTGAAACAGAATGTGCAACATCTCTGTGTTAAAAAGTGACTTCAGGCTTGATGAAGGGTCTCATTAATCTGAGGAAACGATGCTTGGAGCCATAGATTAAACACTATGGTCTCAAGTGGAATGCATGTGACGTTTCCAAAATATCTCCTCAAAGACTTGATTCAGTTTTAGTTTGTGACTTTAGCTGGAAAGCATAAAGATGGACATGGAAAGGCAGTTCAGAAGGACTGCCTTGAGGATTTAAGTTGGGCAGCTTTCGGAAGATGAAAGATGGCGAAAGTTAAGGCCTTTATCAGCAAACAATAGTATATTAATAGACTCTATACCATATTTACAAATGCATTCTCTTGTATTAAAACTAACAGTATTCTGTTCACAGTGCCATTGTTTATACAGGTAGCAATCCCATAATACTAATGTATTTTGGCATGGGAATCAGTAGCGCCCGGTATTTACAGAAAATGTACATGTGTATATAGAAACATGTCACTGAAAATGAGTTATTGATAAAAGACAGATTGGCTAATGGTGCAAAGGAATGAACTGTACAGCACCTTCCCTCAGATTGGAAAGGAAATGTAGTTTCTTATATTGAGAAGATGCCAAATCTTTGACCCAAAGTGGCTTAAAGTCAGTAACAAAACAACGAACCGCCTGTTCAAGTCTGGGTACACTGAGTCCAAAGGTTTCGATCCATTGTCTAGTGCATAAAATATAAAATTTAAAAAGATTTATTATTATTTTATAATAATTATTATTAAAATAGAAGGTACTTTCTCTCACGTTCGCATTTGTGCTCTTGCACTTAAGATCAATATCCTTGGAGTTCCAAATATGCTGGTGTTCTTGTCATGCAGATCAGCAGTCAGATGGCAAATGCTAAAATGCTCTGGGTGTAGGAAGTGCTGCCTGTCACCACGGGCCCCTGGGGACATGGCAGAAGCACCTCTTTCTCACACCCCAGTCTTCCTGAGGGCCAGGCCCACCCCTGGGATCAGCTCCCATGTTACTGAATAGAGTTGCTCGTTTCGGCAGCTAATGCTGAGGTGATGAATGGCTTCTGTACACTTGGAAATAGGAGGGGAGGCAGGTAGAAGGATGGCCTTCCAAACAGCCCCCGGATGAAACCCAGACAGCGACTGGGCTCATCAGCAAGGCCTTCTCAGAGCTTCTGCCCTCTCGGGAGGCCTCTGCTCAAGGAGCTTCTCATTGTCTCGGTGTGCAGAGCCGGGGCCGGGCCTGGCTGGCTCTATGGGGCGACTCTTTCAGGCACAGAGTGCTCCTCCTGATCCTCAGTCCCGTGGTCTGCGTGGTCTGCGTGGTCTGGGCTGTCACCGCCGCTGCCATCGCTGCTGCCACCACTGCTGCTTCTGTGCTGCTTGGACAACAGGCTCTTCCACTGGGCTTTGTTGTGTGCAAGATGGCTGAGCATGTTCTCAGACAGGGCACTGTTTCCGGTGAACCGGGTCCATTCGCGGAAGAGTGGCTCCACGATGTAGGTCATGAAACCTAAAACAGGTAAGGCCACACTCATCACCAGAAGGGCAGTGAAACCTCCTTTCTTCCTCACAAGCATGATGGGGGCCCACTATGTACTCAGCCCAGGGAGATATGAAGATAAACAAGATGTGGTCCTTACCCTCAGCAGAGCAGCACAAGATATGTCACCTTGGGCTTACCATTTCACCTCTCTGTGCCTCAGTTTCCTCATTTGTAAAAAGGAGTGAAGAAGGGTACCAAACCCGCAGGGTTGTTAGGACAGTGAGATGTGATTTCGCCCATGTAAATGCTTAGAAAGCTCCTGGCACGTCCTAAACACTCTATAAATAATGGCTATTATTATGTGTGGAGGGAGAAAGACATATAAACAAACAACTAAAAGAAAGTCTGTGCTAGAACTAAGGAGGGGGCAGGAAACAGAAAATGATATCAAGAAGGGGCATATCATTGATTTAGAGACCTTTGGAAGAATTCACATATTTAGCTTGTAGGATATTTTTTCAAGATTGTTGTTACATAGTTTTGTCTTATTTTCAATTACGTTAAACAACTAAATGTAGGTAAATACAAGTTCATCTTCAATATAGATTTTTACCTGCATAAATGTTGTGTTTTAATGACTAGGTAAGGTAGCTTGATATTAGACTTCTTTTCTTTTATATATATATTTTAAAGATTTATTTTATTGTTTGAAAGGAGAGAGAGAGAAAGGGTAGGGCCCAGAGCAGTCTCCATAGTTGTACATCATTAGTTGTTACGTAATTTCATTTCACACAGGTGGATGTGGGGCCATGCAGGGTGGTGAGAAACTTCACCACTGAGCCATCCAGGTGGTTACTAGTTGTGCTGAAGTTCAGCACATGGGTTTGGGAAATCCAGGATGGGGAATCGAACCCAGACCTTGCAACTGTGAGGCAAATGCTTAACCTCTGAGCTAACCTGCCATCATGATATTAGACTTCTTCATTTGTATGTCTGTTCTCTTAATTATTTTAGACTCACTGCTTTCTCATCATGTTTCACTGCTAATGTGCATTCCATATTGAACATCACTAGTAAAGCAAAGATAATTTTTATCCTAGGATGGAATTATTGGAATTATCACAAACTTGGGCATATTTAGGTTTTATTGTATTTCCTTGAAATGTAGATGTGGGGAGCAAAGCAAGTGCTTTTCAGCGTAACAAGATCTTTCATCAACTAAGCCTACAGGTATACAGGCATTGTGAACTATAGGCTTCATTTGGTTATCTTTTTATGGGACAAACAGGATACTTGGCCTCTGAGGTTGGTATAGAGATGGATGGAAAAAGGATGCAGCAATGCAAAATTTTAGTGTACATTTCTGCATTATCTCATCTTATGTGAAATATAATTTAGATATTACGAGATTATTTTAGGTAACCCAAAGCTGAGGAGAAAAGTTAAGCCAGTGACTTTGTGTCTGTATTTTAATAAGTTCATGTAGGAAATAAAAAAGTAAGGATTTCCTTCTTGAATTTTCTTGACGTCCATCACAATCTCTGTATTTGATTTGTAATATTTTTCACCTCAAGAGAGATTAGATATTAGGTATCTAAATGATAGTTTACAAAACTATACTATTCTAAAGTTTAAGGCGTATTTATTAAGATTACCTTAAATATAAAATAGAAAGTTACAAATCCAACATTTTAAAATCCAATATTAAAAACAACAAACTCATTTTCTTCCTGAAGTTACTCTGGGATTATACCTCTGTATTTCTTCTTGTCATGTATAAAGACTGCTTGTAGTCGATAGGAAAGACATTTTAAAGTCTGAATAGACGCCCCAAGGCTGGTTTTCAAATGAAGACAGGCTTCTTCTGCATGATCAGATTTGGGAGCCTTTTTCAGTGGTGCGCAGAGTTGGCCAAGCTCCCTCTAATACTCAGGTGTGGACTGGCTCTGCCAGGAAACTGTCTTCCTGGAAGGGTGGGAATGGAGGAGGGACAGATGGTGGCCTCAGAGTAAGCATGGATTGAGGAAATCCTCTTTCTCCTCACCTTTCTATTGATTTCACCAATTAGAGAGCCATTCCATTTAATACCTTCTTCCTAGAATGCAGAGTTTGATGGAAAGAGGGAATGGGGACAGAGTGAGGTGGGCCGGGGAAAGTGCAAAGTCCCAGTTCCACTTGGGTAAATATGAATTATTTAACAGAAAATCAAATTTAGACCTGAGATGGCACTCAGGAAAGTCTCATTGTGGACTGGGACAGGATAAAAAGAGGGGGATCCAGACAGAGGAAATTGCTGCATTACTTAGGACCCACCAGAAAGATCTTAGTCTGGAAGGCTGAAGCCCAAAGTTCCCATTAGACTGTGTTTGTCTGTTTGGATTTTTGTAGTTTAGCTTGATCTAGCCCTGCACACCAAACCTTACAACCCTGAACCTACAGACCTGGGAGATGTGGGACAGAGACAGAGAAAGATTTATGGCTAAGGGTTGTTTTAAATCACCTTCTCTTTCTCTTTATTATTGGTGTGCTGGTGTAGCATCCATGGGATTTTTCTAGTCACTCAGTCCCCATCCCATTTTAAAAACATGTATCTATGGTAACCACATTTTCCTGAGCTGAAAATCAGGACATACGATCTGACGAAATAAGTGTGTTCTCATGACAACAGGATAGAATCTCTGAAATCGGGTCTGTTTTGCAAATCCAGGTCGGGGACTTAACAATGGGAATGTTTTTCTTTAGCAGTTCAAAATGCCTTTAACAGGTGCCTGACACTTTTCTTTCTAGACAGAGTTTAACAAATGGGGTTTTAGGATTAGAATTTTGGTTAGAGTCTCTTCCTTTTATCTCATATCTGCAGAACCATTACCAAAGCATCCTGAGAGGAAGGGGCTCAAACAGGGAAGCCAGGTAGCATTTTTGATGATGTTTCTTCCTCCCTCCCTCCCCAGCAATTGTGTAGCTTCATCTGCCCTTGGCTTCTTCCTCAGTTCAGTTTTTAAAAAAAAAAATATTTTTATTTATTTATTTATTTTTGACAGAGAGAGAGAGAGAGAGAGAGAGATACAGAGACAGAGAGAGAACTGAACTGGGGGCACTCCCCAGTTCAGCATATGGATCCGCACAGGCCGGGGCCAGGATTCGATCCTTGGTCCCTGGCGCTGCAAAGTGAGCGCTTAACCCACTGAGCCATCCCGGCTTCCTTGAGTTTTTTGTTGTTTTTTTTTTTTAATAACACACTTCTCCTTTCCTTTTTTTTTTTGGGCGGATGAATCAGTTTAATTGTCAAAACAATAGCACAATATTAAAAGCAATTTGGGACAAAAAAGGACAACTAATAATCTCATAATTCCAATGTTGTATACTTCATCCAGATCTCTGTAACTAGATGAATTTTGTGCCATCTGCTTAGGATGATTTTATGACTCTTTTGTGGTACTGTGGATTAGACCTGGCCAATAGTGAATGTAAGCATGCCTTTCTAATTCGGTCAGGTTTTCTTAATTTTCCGCTTCTCTTTTCGGGTGTTCCTTCTTCCAATGTCAAGGCATTAAGCTTTGAGCCTTGCAGGGGTCTGAAGCAATGTGAATGCATTAAGCAGCCTGAGCTCTGTGGGAACTCATGGAACACATGAATGGGTACATGTCAAGGCCGTAGCCTATAAGGAAAAGAGTTAAAGTTCTGAGTTTGGTTTTAATTGGAGGAAACTGCAAGGGAAAGAAAGACTTGCATTAATTGTAGATGGAATTGGTAGAGTGTTTAAGGAGTGACAGAAATTCTTACCGGGTCAAAAATCTTTCTCCCACTAAGGTGCCTAAAATTTCCACAGTTTGATTTGCCTAATGATCTTCTTCGTAACTTAAAGTAGCAATTATTTTAGATGCATTAACATCAGAGGTTAACATTTTACTGCAATTGACACGTGAGAGTGTGGTTCTAAGAGAATGAGACTGATACGAAGTCTTGAAGAATAGTACGGAAGCAGGGACCCCACACCACAAGGAATAGCATGGCTTACAGGACATGGGCCTGGGGTCTGGGCCCTTGGGATTGCGTGTTGGGGGTAAAGGATAATGACTCAAATTGGAAGAATCCTAAAGGCCAATTCTGCTTACCTACCTCTCTTTAAGTCCTAAAGGGAGTGTGGGCTAATTAATTCCCTCTTCAGCAGCAGATAGTTGATTCTTATTACTTCCCTTCTACTCTATTTGATTTGATTCTGAACTACAAAATTAACACAGGTTAGTTAACAAAGCTTCTACTGTATTTTTCATAATTTTTCAATTGTTAATTACCTGGTAGGTTAGTCATTATCAGAGTGTTTGTTTGGGCTCAACCATTCACAGAGGAATTGATTAAACTTCCAGTTTGGATCTTTTGAAAGCTATGTGTAGATCTTTGTGATTCTTGGCAGAGGTGCCAAATGACTATTCCTTTACAATTAAAATGGAATTCAACTTACCAATTTGTATACTAGGGATTGAATCTTTCTGTTGATTACAAAGAGGACTGATTTCCAGTTCAAATTTCTGTTCAAGGTCACCTAAGAAGAAATAAGAAGAAACACATTGGTAATCTAGAATTTATAAAAATGAGTGTTGATAGTTTACTGACCTAGTTGGAAGAAGTTATTCTGGGAATTACTGTTCTCTGCCTAGTTATCATTAGGCACTCTTTAGCACTGACTTGCTCTGCCTTGCTCTGATAGCCTTCCATGAAAATTTAAAATATCAGAGTGTCAACTGCCATTTAGAATAGGCTCTTTGTAATAGCTGTGATCTAAGACTAAAATAAACATTTGAACACAATCTATAAAAACAAGAACACAACTAATGAGCAATTTTTTAACATGAAGTGGAAGTTCTGGCTTCAAGTTACAGGTTAAGAAAACAGATTTTATGCTCTCCCTCTCTTTTCACTCTTCCCAACCCCAGTCTGATTTTGCATGAACAACTGGAATGAAAAGTAGTTAGGAAATGGGGTAAAATGACTTATTTGAAGAGCATCTCAGGCTACAGCTACAAAAATTAATCAGAAATAAGGGTCTGATATCGTTCATTCTGACTCCTTAAAAAAAAAAAAAAGTAAAGGTCAGAATAATATTTCTTTTTAGTGCCTTTGTCAACTAGTAGACCAAAGGAGAAATCATCATGCAAAGCTTTATCAAAACACGAATGATTCTTCCTGAGGGTGAAAACTTGTGGGTGATTTTTGTATTGGGGAAAATCTGGTTCATCAGTAGATAAGGGGTCTTTTGAAACATCAGCTGGTTCACAGTGGAGAATGTACTCCTCTAAACTGAAGGAGATAAAGATATAACATCTACTTATCTGCCATGCTTACTGTTTGCCAGGCCCTGTTCTAGGTATTTTACCTATATTAGTTAATTGAATCCTCTTCCTAACAACCTCATTATAATCTCTATTTTACAGATAAAAAAATTGAGATGAAGAGAAGGGAAGTATGTTGACTCAAGGTCACACTGTAAAGAGAAGAGGCTGGATTTCAACTTAGGAAGTCTGGCTTCAGAGTGTTCGCGTATAACCACTGAGCTAGCACCTCAGAGACATCACATTGGCGTCATTTTCTCTGAAACTGTAGCCTTGTCTCCCATGGTTTCTTGTGTCCCTGTGGTTCTCAGGAATGTGAAGAAAGAACTCTGGCTTCACCTGAGGAGTTCAGGGAAGCCAGATGACAACAGCCTTCTGAGGGCAGGGCATGACACTATTAAATATTAAAATGAATTCTCCGAAAGCCAATTCTATTCCTCATCTTCGTATTTCTGTTAAAAGTGGATTTTCAGTCAATTTGGACACTTTGGAGGAATTGTCTTTGATTTCTCCCTTTCCTCCATATTAAGGTACCAAATCCTGTTTATTCCTTTCTTGGAATATCTTTTTCCCTACTTTCCCTCTGGCTGACTCTAGTTTGGTTTCTTAATAACTCCTTCTTAGTTTTTGATTCTTAGCTAGTTTTCTTCCTTCAGTATTTCTTTTACTTCATTTATATGAGGACTGTCTGGAAAGTACCCAGCTATATAATATGAAACATAGAGGCATTTATGGGTGGATTGTTTCCTGGACACCACTCATATATGTTGCCCTGATTATACTTTCTAAGATGTCTCCCATTAGCCTGGTGGACAGCGGCCTCACACATCCTCTATTCTCACCTTCTATGGACCAAGTTGGTCTATGAGGCAGAGTATGGACCCACGGCCTTTTTTCCTTTTCTACTGTTTTCTATGTAGTCCAGTGCTGTCCAATTGGATTTTGTGCAATGATGGAAATGTTCTCTGCACTCTCCACTATAGTAGCCCCTTAAAGTATGATTAATACAACTCAAGAACTAAAATTTTAACTTTATGTAATTTTAATTAATTTAAATGTAACTAGCCACATGTGCTTTGTGGACATTTTATTGAAAGTACAGTATGCATCCTTCAATACCCAGCTCAGTTCTATCTCCCTTGGCATTAGATCTTCTCCTGAGACCTCTACCATTAGGGGTCTTCCATTAGATCATTTTTTTATTCACTTATTCAACATATATTTATAAAACACTATGTTTTTCAGATACTTTGTTACTCTGTGTAGGGAATACAAAGAGGAACATTGCATAGTTTCTCTCCTCTAGGAACTTTATTGCTTAGTATTTTGAGGTTATAAAACATTAGCTATCCTTTTGTGTATTCTTCTTGACATCTTCAATGAGGCTTGATATATAGGAAAAATCACAGTTGTACTGAGGATTAGACAAGGCTAGAAGCAGATGTTCAATGCAAACTTCTGGGAATCTCAGATGATTGAGAAGATACTAATCTGTAGTTACAACAGGAGAGAGATTGTACTTTCTTAAAGCATAGAGAGGAGTAAGGCTGAATGATAATCTCTGTTCTTAGAATTTAATGTTTTTTTAAATTCATCGGACCTCATCTTCCTTTCCCCTTTGGTCCTTGACCTTGAATTTAAGGGATTTCCTTTGCTCAACATCCTGAATTATTAAAAATACTTTGGCCAGGATTGTGAGCATAAACTCTAATCTGAAAGTCAGAATAAGGTTAATAAAAATTATGCAAATGGTAATTACAGAATTTTACAAGTATTAATTCAGTATGGAAGACAGGCAGTTTGGTTGACCAGAGTCTAGTCTTTTCTTCATAAATAGGCTGAATTTAGATTAGAACACAATGCTTTTAAATAACAAGAGCTCACATGACCTCTCTATTTTTCTTTCTCTGCCAGGGGACATGCAAGAGAAAAGTGCATGGAAGCTCCCCTTTAGTGGTCAGAGTTACTGGTGCTCTAGGTTGTTCCATCTTATAATGCTGCACATACATATATCACGAAGACAACAACCCATTATTGTAAAGAGATCTTACAGATTTTTCTTGGTTGATATCATTTACTCCATTTAGTTAACAATTTTGATTCACCAACTGTGTGGATCTTACTATCTGCCCAGGTGACACGGTCCCTGAGTTGTTTGTAATCCAAATAAAGGTGCAAGAGAAACAAATGAAGAGGTTAAACTGCAACCAGTGCCAACAGGAGCACGTGACTAATTCAAAACTGAGAGGGGCAGAGTAGAATCTTTTCTCTGTCTCATTGTGTGATTTCCAAGGATGAAGAACCTAGCCCTCCTCTCACTGTGCTATTCAATATTTTCTATATCACATAGTAATGAAAGTATTTATTTTATCTAATCTAAAACCTCCATGCTCCAATTTTATTCAGTTTTCCTTGGTTTTGTTTTCCCTCCATGGGAATTTTATACCATGGGCAACTAGAATTGATCTTTTGATTTCTAGTCACTCACAATCAACCAAAGTGAAGCTGCACAGATTTGCAGGAGCTACATGACCATTTCCTCCAAGAACAAGAGAGGGTGAGCGAGCCTGCTGTCCCCACATGAACCCAATCCATTCTGCTTTGTCCTCTGTCTTTGGGTCCATCACAATAAAACTGACACATCTTTTGATGCAGCCTTCTCCAAAAGGCTCACTGTTGCTACTTGACCTCCCTACAGAGCTGGTATGTGGGACACTTCAG
>PVKE010004124.1:0-66793 GCA_004027555.1 Craseonycteris thonglongyai
TCAGTGCATAGTTATTTCTATTTTACTTTTTGACAGATAGAGAGAGAGACAGAGACAGAGACAGTTAGAGAACCGAACTGTGGGAACTCCCCAGTTCAGCACGTGGGTCCTGCCTGGGCCGGAGCCGGGATTCGATCCTCGGTCCTCATGGCCTCAAAGCGAGCGCTCAACCCGCTGAGCCGTCCCGGCTTTCCCAGTCTTTCTTTTTTTTAATATATATTTTTATTTATTTATTTTTGACAGAGAGAGAGAGAGAGAGAGAGAGGTACAGAGACAGAGACAGAGAGAGAACTGAACTGGGGAGCTTCCAGTTCAGCATATGGTTCCGCACCGGCCGGGGCCGGGATTCGATCCTCAGTCCCCGGCGCTGCAAAGTGAGCACTTAACCCACTGAGCCATCCGGCTTCCCCTAAAATTTTATACAAATAAAATTATGTAATATATCTTTCATTTTGTCTGGTATTTTATACTCATAGAAATTATTTTGCACTTTATATGTGTATATTCATGGACTCTATTATGGTTTATTGGTTTTTACATAGATCTTTTTGTTAACACTATATTGCGTTTGCCAAAAACTCATAATAAATCTTGAAATCACATGGTGTAAGTTCTCTAACGTTATTCTTTGTAAATTTTTTTACATTTCCATATAAATTTGAGAAATGTCTTGTTCGTTCTTATTTATATTTTTTTTTATTGTTTGTTTTTTTTTTTGACAGAGAGAGAGAGAGAGAGATACAGAGACAGAGAGAGAACTGAACTGGGGGAAATCCCCAGTTCAGCATATGGGTCCGCATGGGCCAGGGCCAGGCCAGGGTCGGGATTTGATACTTGGTCCCGGGCACTGCAAAGTGAGCGCTTAACCCACTGAGCCATCCCGGCTTCCCCAATTTTTAGTTCTTATTTAAAAAAATAAAAGCCTGCTAGAACTATGTTGGAAATTGCACTGAATTTATGGAACAACTGTATTAATTTTATTCCTTAAAATGTCATATTTTAAGTATTAATATAATTTTATTGGTTTTCTGATTGCTCTTTGATAATGTTAATTTTTTTTTAAGATTTATTTTATTGTTTTTGACAGAGAGAAAGACAGAGAGAAGGTGAAGGGTCCAGAGCAGTCTCCATAGTTGTACTTCATCAATTTTCAACATGGTTTTATTCCACACAGGTGGGTGGGGCAACGCAGGACAGAGGCTGGGCTGGGGGCCTCCCACATGGAAGGTACACCCACTTGAGCCAGGGCCCAAACCAGGGGGCAAGAACTGAACTGGGGGCCTCCTGCATGGGAAGCACACCCCAGTTCAGCACATGGGTCCACACAGGCCAGGGCCAGGATTCCATCCTTGGTCCCTGGGGCTGCAAAGCAAATGCTTAAACCACTGAGCCATCCTGGCTTCCCCTGATAATGTTAAATTTATCTATTAGTTCTAGTACTTTGTTGGTTTCTTAGGATTTTCTATGTAGATGACAACATGTTACAATATGCAAATAAAAACAGCTTTTCCTCTTTCTCTATAATGTCTTTTTTTTCATTTTGTATTGTTTTTTGTTTGCGTTTGCTTGTTTGTTTTTAACAAAGAGAGAAAAATAGACAGAAATAGAAAAATGGGAGGGCCCAGAGCAGTCTCCATAGTTGTACGTCATTAGTTTTTGATACAGTTTCATTCAATAGGTGTATGCAGGCAGGGCAGGAACTGGGCCAGGGTCCTCCTACATGGGAGGCATGTCCCCACAGCTGGGGGATGGGGGGCTTCCACATGGGAAGCAAGCTCAGGGTGGACCCAAACTAAAGGCCTCCCACATGGGAAGCTCGTCCCTGCGAGAACCAAACTGGGGAACACCCCAGTTCAGCCTATGGATCCACATGGGCAAGGATTTGATCCTCGGACTCCAGGGCTGCAAACTGAGTGCTCAACCCATGGAACCATCCAGGCTTCCCTTATTATTCTTGAGGATTGAAATAGTTATCACCTGTATAAAATGTTCAATAGAATAAATCAAATTGGCCAAACTATTCTTATTCCTAACCTAGGAGAAAAGCATTCAGTTTTTTATTATTAAGTATATTAGCTGTAAAATTTTCAAGAAGCCCTCTGTCGGATTCAGAAAGTTCTCTTTTGTTCCTACATTGTTGAGAGACCTTATTATGAATGAAAGGTGAATTTTGTAAAATGCTTTTTCCTACATCTATTAAATAATCATTTGTTTTTTAAATTTTTATTTACATAATAGGTAAATACAAAAATACATTGATTTACTTTAAATGTTGAATCCAACTTGCATTCTTGAGACTAAAATCCACTTTGCTATTCCTCTCCTCTATCTTCCCTTGCTTTCTCATGGAAACAAACATTAACTATACCCCACTACCCACCTTTTCCTAGACCCAGGCCTCATATAGTGTCTGTGATGGACCTTATGCAATATCTGTGAAAAGCTCTGCAGGCAAATTTACAAGCACTTGAGTCTGTCGTTCCTTTGAATTTTGCTTCTACTTTATGAAGCTTGGAGGGGAGCAAAAGGCTATTAGGGTACAAGTGGGAGAGAAGAAGAAAAGAGAAATACATACAGAAAGTGAAGTTTTATTTTAAAATACAATCTTCCCCAGTTATTAATTATACTTATAGTTGTGCTATAATT
This sequence comes from Craseonycteris thonglongyai, assembly GCA_004027555.1. Taxonomy (NCBI): domain Eukaryota; kingdom Metazoa; phylum Chordata; class Mammalia; order Chiroptera; family Craseonycteridae; genus Craseonycteris; species Craseonycteris thonglongyai. The sequence goes on from PVKE010004124.1 coordinate 2,647, forward strand.
GCAATAATATAAGACATAAAAACAGTATATTAAGTATATTGGTTATACATAACAAACACATTCAATTTTATTTAGAGATCATAAGAATGTATAGAGCTTTGCCTAATAATGTTTTTATTTTTATTTTTAATACCATCATAATCATTTGTAAGTGTACAGTTCAGTAATGTCTAGTATATTTACAGTGCTGTGAAATAGATCACCAGAACTTTTTCATTTTGCAAATCTGAAACTCCATACCTATTAAAACACGTTCTTCCTCACCCTACCCTGAGCTCTTGATAATCATCATTTTACTTTCTGTAGCTATAAATTTGATTACTTTAGATACCTCATGTATGTGAATTGTATATTTTCTTATTGGGACTGGTTTACTTAGCATAATGTATTCAAGTTTCATCTATGCTTTCATTGTTATGCATGCATTAGAATTTCTTTCCTTTTTAAAACTATATAATATTCCATTGGGTTTATTTATCACATTTTTGTTTATTCATTCCTCCATCAATGGACATTTGAGTAGATTCCACCTCTTGGCTATTGTGACTAATGCTGCTGTAAACATGGGTACACATCCTCTTTTTAAAATATTGTTACAATATTTAGCTCAGTGTAACAGAGCTGTATCTACCTCTTTGCCCAACCTCTTCTGCAGGATGGCCGTAATCTTTAATCAAAATTTTTTTATTTAGAATATTTAATAAATTAAGTGATTCTCAGCTTAGCGTGGTTCTTTCTTCCTTAGGATATTTAGAATCAGGAGAAGAAATTTGAGTTTTGTTTGTTTGTTTCCCATAATGCCTAGAAAACAGTGCAAACATCTATTGGGCAGGGCTGGGATTATTCAGGATCCATCAATTCAGACAATCCTGCTCAAGAAGGAATAAATATACCCAGCTAGAGCTCTAACAGTGCATTCCTAGAGATATGCTAACCATTAACCATATGAATTTATGCTCATTACAGTAAACAATGTTGAACTTTTTGCTGTGTATAATTGTTTTTTCAGCAAATTTGCAAAAAAAAAAATTTTCAATAATTATCTCTTTTGCTGGTATATCAGCTGGTAGCCACAGGGAAGATTCTTCTTAATAACAGCACCATTTCTTTGGGAGTAGGACCAGGGGAAAAATCACATTTGGATTATAAGAAAAAGAATTGTATGGGACTCTCTCTTATGGCATATTTCTATATAAGATAATTCGGGCCAAAGGTGGGAGTAGTGGGGAACAACAACAAATTCAGCCTTGATAACTATAGCTGGAGCATAAATTGAATGGGGTAGTGATTGTTGTCACCTTAGAAAAAAAAAAGACATGTCAGTTTGAATCATAATTGTATACTTAGAGCCTACCAGACAGAAGATGCTCAAAAATGTAATAAATGTTGAATGACCAAGAAATAGGAAGAAAGGACAGGATAAGTAGCAGAATGAAAGGATTACAAATAAAAGATGCTCCAATGAAGAGTGAACTCATTCTGGAGCTGGGCCCTGGCTCCTTTAGAACCGTTCATGAAGGAAGAAGGAAAGAGACCTACAGGCCTCCGATGTGGGTGTTAGAGAGCCTGGAAAAGGAAGGTCAACCAGGCAAGGTTCGAAACTCAGTCCCATGATGAAGCCTGACACCTGTAGGGATGTCTGGTGGGGAAGCCCTAGAAACCCAATGGGACCTTGTGAGAGGTTTCCTTGGTCCTCAGAAATAAGAACATATTTGCAAAGCATTTAGATACATAGATGCCTGACCGCTATACTGTATCACTGAAACTAATACAATATTGAATGTCAACTATCATTGAAAAATAAAAATAAAATAATAGTCTTTTGAGGGCAGTTCAAGGTTTCAAAAAAACATAAGCGTAAAAGCACTGTGAGTTCGATATCTTTGGGAGACTTCTGGGTTTGTAGATGAGGGAAATAAGAATAACCCTGATAGGATGATGGGACATTGCTATTGTTACCTGAATATTCCAAATATGTGGTTATCATGCTTACATTGTATCAGGGGAGCCATAGGTTTCCCAAAACAGCACAGCCCCAGAGCTGCTGACTGATGTGGGGTAGGACTCAGGCATCCGCACTTTTTAAGCTACCCCAAGTGTTCTAGTGTGCAGCCAAAGACAGATACTGGTCTGAACCAAAGACTGAGGCGTCTTCGGTTTGGTGCACTGGAGAATCCTTAAAAATAGTGTATTGTAGGTGATGAGGTCTGTGGCTGGACCTAAGAGCATTAGAGACACTACCTACAGTTTTGGGGTAAGAATATTTGGAATGTGGAGGGTAAATAAGGGTGAGAAAGAGGTCATTTTGCATACTTAGGTATGTATTATATTTCAAGCACTAGTATTTACTACATCCCTTAGTGGGTAGTAGATTTGTAGAAAAAGCACAAAATCTGTAGTCAGATAACATGGATTTAAGATGTCTTGTCTGCTTACAAACTGACTGACTTCTAGTAAGTCCTTCACTCTCTCACAACCTGCTTTTTATCATTTGTAAATTGAAAACAATAATTTCAAAAACCAAAGAGTCGCTGAGGAAGGAGGACTCACTGTAATGTCCATGTTAATGCTACCCATTATTAAGTTCTGAAAAGCTTTGCCACAACACAATTATTTTCAATTTACAGACTTTTCTACAAATTCCGTTCCAAAATAAAAGCAAAGGTCAAGAAGCACAGAGGTAAGAAAACAGAGACAAAGAAATACGGAGGTGTATATCTGAAGTGAGGTCTCCGTGATTCAAGGTTGAGCAGCTGGATAGGAGAGAAAAGTAGAATTTAGATGCTAAGAGGGTTTGAGGCTGAAAAGGATAGCGTGACTTCTTCCTCTGAGGCAGTTCAGAGATGAGATCAATGGAAACTACAGAGACTAGAAAAACTAAGTCAACCAAAAGCTGGGCTCTTCCTGTCCACGAAGGATCACTTTGTAGGACCACCCTGCCCACTTATTTCACCTACTTAGTGCACAGAGCTCCGTATTCATAACTGTTGTTAAAAAAAAAAAAAAAAAGCCATCCTTTTCATTATAATTTCAAAGGAGGAAAAAAAATTTTTTTTTCCTAAATAGAATGGCTAAAATGTTCAATTGAAACAGACTCCAGAATATAAACAAAAAAGGTGCAATCTTCCCCTAACGCTCACGAAGCACCCCGGCGGAGGACTGAACAGCTTATAAAAGCTCTCTTTGCCTGCTTGGCTATGGTAAAATCAGGATACTGGGTCTGCAAAATTGAAAATAAAAATAAACATCCTCTAAACACATATCATGACCAATTTATTTCAGACTTCTACTTTGCACTGAAGCATTTGGTGGAAATTAATTTTACCTTCCATCTGTGAAATGATTGTTTTCCGTGGGCTTGGACCTGGTTGTATGACTATTAAATGGTGGTTTCAATTTTATCATTTTTTTTATTACAGTTTAACATCAGTGTTTTATTATCTACTTAGAAAGTGGGACTGAGCACTGTACCAAAATTCATCACATTTCTACTATGAAAAAATACTGCATGAGTTCACATGAAATTGACTTGGAGGGAAATGTCACAATTAAAATTATACGACTGCTTTGAATATGAAAACTTTTTCAGCCAAAACAAAACCAGGTACACTCTGAGCATTGTCACCAAGGCGGGCGTTATTACGATTGTTGTTCAGTACCCCCCCGCCCCCCCCCGTCCCCGTTCTCATCAGGACCCTTTAGTGCTTATAGCTAGCCCTGCCTGATCACACATCTAAAGATATGCACTCGGTAGACGAAAAAGAACGTGTGACTGTGGAAACACCCTGTGACAACACTTGCATCCTTAAAGGCCTGCCTCCTTATTATTGTCATCCTTACACTGAAAGTCCTTGGGCTAAAAATATGAAGTGGAGGTGTTTCTGTACCCCACCTTCATGATCTTTTGTGAGACGTGAGGAATTTCAAGAACATTAGATGGTACACGTTGTCTTTCTCTTCACTTGGCTGAAGGAAAACAAAAGCTACAAAATAAATGTAAAGAGAAGGAAAACAAATGAAGTAACACACGTAAGCAGATTCAGGTGGCAGAGCAGTTCAGTCTCCTGAAACAGACACCATGGCAGCCACGCCCCGTGTGGGCAGGTAAGGGGGCCGGGGAGCTGGCTGGAACACAGGCAATCTGGCAGTGTCCTCTACCTGTGACGTCAACCTGCAAAATCGGTCAGACCCGAGGCACTCCAGTGGCACGCATAGAACCATTACAGAAAATTTATGAGTTATTTACTCAGCAAGCTTGAAAATATCAAAGGATGAATTTGGCTCGTATTAGCATGGAGCTTTTTAAAACGACACTCAGGAAATTCCTTTCTGCTCTTTTATTTGCAATTCGTATCCTGAGCACCTCTGTACCGTATCTTGAAATTACAGAACCACCCAGAAATTTCATCCTCTTCTTTTAGACAAATATTGATTTTTCCTGCCCTCCTAAACCCACGTATTTTGGGTGGGCTGGACATGAATGTCACGTCTCTCTTTCTGGTGATAAGTATTTAATAACGAGATGCCCTTGGGTGCTGTGGCACTAGCCATGGAGCCAGTCACGAATTTTGGAAGGTGGGGTCCAGCTGTAGGGAGTAGCTTCATTGTTTTCTAAGCTCTTGCTTGAAAACTAAGGCTAAAGCATGGTGATGTGGCAGGAGGGCTGGGAATGCTGTCTCGCTGCCGGAAGTGCCAGTTCTGCCCAAGTGTTCTACCCTCTGGAGCATGGATGGCATCAAAGGGACTGGGACGCCACACAGGGATTCGATGGGAACTGTCCCCTTGACAGAGTCCCCAAACCCAAGAGCTGAGCGTCAGAAGGATCTTTCCCTGGAGGCTCCCTAGAGCACAGCTAGTTCCTTAGGGCATCGGAACCACCTCTCCTCTCAGTCGTAGGCAGCCCACAGAAGCCAAGGAAGGGGAACACACGTTTCCCGAGAATCACTTTGGGTTATCAGAAACAGCCCCTTCTGTTTTCTCCTCACCGAAAGGAGAAAATACAAAAATGAGCTAAACAAAAATATTCCAATGTTAAGTAGAAGAAAAAGAGTAAATCTTGCTGGAAAAACAATCATTTGTTTGAATTTGAGATTTTGTGGAGGAACGAGTGGCGTGAAGGAGGCATATCTGGAGAGCTCGTGGGAGTTTGATACCAGCTTCTGTGGGTTTTACAAGGTGCTCCTTAATCACGTGAATGAAATGCTTTAGCATTAACAGAAAATCTTTTTATACTCATTTTATCTTTAGTCATCATTATAATGCCATGGAGTACGAGGATAAGGGGAATGGACATTATTTAGCTGTGACTATATGACAGGTTCTGTTCTAAGTGATTTACATGCTTCCATTTAATTCTTCACCAAGCCTACAGAGTAGCAATTATTGTGAGGCCCATTTTATCACAGAGAAATGCAGGTGAAAGAGGTCCACAATACACCTGATGATTCTGTCCATACGTTTTGAAGACAGAATTCAAGCTGAGTCAGTCTGGTTTCAGATCCCAAAACTAAATGTATTATTGTTGTTTTCACAGGACAATAATAAAAATAGGATAACAGAGAAGCAATTCTACAGCGATTAAATCACATTTTTCCAGATTCCAAACTGCTTTCTTTTGTAACTGAGGTATTGTTGACTACATGCACTCACATTAGTGAATCTATGTAGCAAGTGGCATTAAAGAATCATGCATTTTCCAAAAGTACTTCACACTCCCGAGGACACTAGGGAATGTATTTCCAAGGTAAGAATTAGTCTTATTATTCAGTTGAGTAAACTGAGAGTTCCTATTGCTTATTAACACAAAAATAATGAATGCAATTATACAATTGTAATGTAATTAAATCTTGATGGCAAAACAGAATGTAATGTTCTACCAACATCTTTTGGCTGAGTTTTCCTCCTATTGCAGTCCATAATTTCCATAATTTCCATAATTTCCCTCCTTCTACAGGCCCTGGAAATTCAAGCCTGTCATGTCAGAGGAAGGAGAGAATCAGTATTTTGGAGGCAAAATACTGATTCTCTCCTTCCTCTGACATGACAGGCTTGCCCTTCCCTCCACCTTGAAGTTAGGCATAGCCATATGACTCTTTTAGCCAAATGGAAGCACAAGTGACGTGTGCCATTTCTGAGGAGTTCTAAGAGCCAGTGTATGATCCGCTACGCTTTCTTCTTTCTCTGTGTCGTGGAGACCAGCAATTGTAGGAGGGTGCTACATCAGCCCAGGAGCCAAGTCAGGAAATGTGGAACAGTGCGCCATGCCGACCTGCTTTAGATGTGTAGTGTGATTGGGAAATCACCTTTTACAATGTTAAGTCGCTGACATTCAGGGATTGTTGTTATTGCTTTGCAATCTAACCCTTTCTGACTTATATATAGCTCTATAACTGCATTAGTCAGAGTTCAATGTACGAACCACGCTACATATTATTTTAGCAGAAACACTACTAACAAAGTGAATTGGGTGCTACAGAATCACCGGAAAGCTTGAAGGAGAATAGTTAAGGACAAAGAATAGGAAACTACTACCACCAAACCAAATATATCTCAGCCATTTGTTTTTGTAAATAAAGTTTACTGGAACACAGCCATACCAATTTATTTATATGCTGCTCTCATGCTATAGTACAGTTGAATAATTGCAACAGAGATTAAATGTTACACAAAACCTAAAATATTTCCTCTCTGTGCTGCATAGAAGAAATCTTCCTATCCTTGGTTTAAGCTAAGCTTCCAATAAGATTTAGAACCAACAAACTTAGGAAGCTGCTACCTTTGAATCCACAGCTGGAGCTTTGCCAGAAGAAATAGGTAATTCTGTGTCCACACTATTTGCCCAGCAAAAGAGAGAAAGCCAAAGAACAGACATTGGAAATGCTGATGCGTGAAAAATGCACATTTCTAAGAACACTGCTTAAGAGAGCTGCAGAAGATATTATTTGCCTCACTTCTGCCTCCCAAATCTTGTGCAAGTAAACCTGATTGGTAGAACCTACTTCTCATCCAGAATTTTAATTTTTTGGCTGCAAGAAAGCATGAAGTTTTTAGCTTTCTAATTTCTTTCTTAGAAGTACAATGAAAGGGGAATTTAAAGAACCAATCCAGAGTATTCAGTTGACTGGTACAGTTTACTATTATATTTTTGGGAGAGTCCATACCCTTTATAATGGCACATGAATCCTTGCAACCATACTTTCTTATTTAAGCTAATTTAAGTACATTCCATTTAATCATTAGAAAATACTTTGACATAAAGTTACAAAAATATGTGTACTATCTACATTTTGTAAAACTAAACATACATGTATACTTTACATATTCATTTATATATGAGTCCCAGCAGTTACCAGCTGACAATGAGTGGTTAATAAATGTATGTTATACCACATTATCAAAAGCGTTCCCAGTCTATCCACTTCCCTCTACATCAAATTAAAGTCTTTCCATTTTGGTTTGAAGACAATCAATATGGCTCTATTCTATTTAACCATTGTGGCTGTCAACTCTGAAGTAGGTTCCCTGACTGATCAGGTTGATCTGGCTTCGTACCATCCATAAACACACCATATTAACACCTACCTCTGTTTCACTCTCAATGTTGTCCTCTCTTTCTCCTTTCCCTTACCTCCAGTGTTAGTTCTTCAGATCCAACTCCTTGAAGCAGTCGACTACCGTATTTTCCGGTGTATAAGACGACCGGGCGTATAAGACGACCCCCTAATTTTACAATTAAAACATAGGTTTAGGCCTATATTCGCTGTATAAGACTACCCCTAACTTCCGAGGCTGTAGTCTTATACTGCAAATATAGGCCTAAACCTATGTTTTAACTGTAAAATTAGGGGGTCGTCTTATACGCCCAGTCGTCTTATACGCCGGAAAATACGGGTATGTCTTTTGCTTCATTTCCACCCTGGAAATGATTTACATCATTTCCATCATCCTTGGGAAAGCAAAATCATCCATGTCTTTGAATGAGTGGACATTTTAACCCTCATATTTACTTGACCTCTCAGCCACATTTGAGCTGTTGACTGCTTATGAAAATACTCTTTGCCCTTAGTTTCAGTGACAAGAGCCTTGCCTGGTATGCTCCTCTCATTACTACTGCCAAGCTTCCTGTCTTAGATTAGACTGCCTCAACAAAATACCACAGTGTGGGTGGCTTAGACAACAGAAATTTATTTTCTAACAGTTCTGGAGGCTAGAAGTCCAAGATCAAGGTGCCAGATAATGTTGTTTCTGTTAAGAGTGCTCTTCTGGCTTACAGACGGCTGCCTATTTGCTGTGTCCTCACACAGCCTTTCTGATGTGTGTTTGAAGAGAGACAGCTCTGATGTCTCTTCCTCTTCTTATAAAGACACCAATCATGCTACATTAGAGCCCTAAAGGCCCTATCTCTATGTAGTTACATTAGTGCTTCAGGCTTCAACACATGAATGGAGGGAGGGAGACAGGACACTATTAAGTGCATAACACTTTCATCCGGGTACAGATGGTTTCTCAGGCCTCTGACTTTAGCTCTGTTCTTCGTATATCTTTTGCTAGGTGAGTTTGTCCAACACCATGGACTAAATTACAACCCTCACACTGATGATTCATTGTGGTTGATGTTCTAGATAAGAGGAAGGTAATTCTTCCTCACTCATCTTGTTTTCTCTCATGTGGAGAATGTCCATTAGTAAAACACTCTTGGCTTCCTTAAAACCCCTTCTTATTTTTCCCCAAGGAAGAAGAGATTATTTTTCAAATGCTAATTTTGAGAATAATAAACCAGGAATACTTGTTACCACTGCTTTATTTCTCTTTAGAAACCAGACAAAAAGAGTACATATTCTGTTCTTTTCTTCTGTTTAGTAAATTCCCAGGCATGGCGTTCACCCACACGTGATACAACACTGCCTATGACAGGCAAAGTCTATTTGTTTGTGGGGTTCACTATTAGTAAACAGTGCTCACAGACCGAAGTCATGGTCACCAGTATCTCTCTTTTTTTTAAGATTTATTTTATTGTTCAGAGAAAGAGAGAGAGAAGAGGGAAGGACCCAGAGAAGTCTCCATAGTCATAATCGTTAGTTGTGACATGCTTTCATTCCACACAAGTGGATGTGGGGCCATGCAGGGCAAGAACGGAACCAAGGGCCTCCCACATGAGAAGTGAGAACCTTCTTTGCTGAGCTATCTCAGCAGTTACCAGTTGTGCCACAGTTCAGCATGTGGGTTTGTATGGGCTGGGCCTGGGAATTGAACCCTGGACCGCACGACTGTAAAAGGAGTGCTCAACCACTGAGCTACCGTGGTATCCCAGTGGTATCAGTCTTATCAGTAGTAAAAACAATACCAGTCTTACCAGTAATAGAAAGTTTAGTTCTCCATTTTATATTTGTCTCTCACTTAAATTAGAAATTGAATAGGCAAGGTGGCGTTCTCTGTTGAGTCTACACACAACAACTCTCCTAAAATTGAGCTCCATTTTTTTCAAAAAATTTAACTGGAATATGTTTAAACATATATTTTGCACTGAGAATATATGCATGTATTCTTAATGAACAAGACAGACAGCTCTACTTCCTTATTCATTCATCCATTCATTTGATCAACAATTACATATTGAGCATCTCCTCTATGTGCTTGATATACATTAGTTCAAATGAAGAAACAAAAACATATGTATGCCCTTGTGGAACTTTATCTTATTAGGAGATCAACAAATATAATGAACACATTACATGGTGTTATAAAATGTATTAAATACTACCAAAAAAGCAGTAGAGAAGAGTATGGAATCAGGGTAGTTGAGACTATATTGTGATTTTTAATAGCTTGATCAAGATAAGTCTCATTGAGCAAGGAGTTAACCTGTAAACGTCTAGGCAAACTGTGTTTAATCAAAACAGCCAGTGCGAAGGCCCTTGGGAAATTGCATATCGAGTGTGTTGTGAGAAGCCTGTGTGGCTGGAGTAGTAGAGCAAAGACGAGAAATGTTGAATATGGCAGTAGACACAAGCCCTGGGCCAGAGCATGTTGTGCCTCAGAGGCCATTGTAAGGATTTCAGTGTTCAATGGCATCACTCTGGCTGCTATTTTAAGAATGACTCGTTGGAAACAAGGATATAATCCAGGACACCAGTTATATGGCTTTTGCTGAGATAGCACAGTGGCTCAGACGAGGCTAATAGCAGTGGAGATAGTAAAAAATCGTCAGATTCTGAATATAGTTTGAAGGCAAAGTTAGTAGGATTCCCCAAACAATTTGATATGAGGTATTAGAAAAAGGAAGCCGTTGGTAAAATCAAAGCTGTTTTTTTTGTTTTGTAATTTAATTTTTAATATTTCATTTTATTTTCTCTTTTGGCTTTTTCATGGAACTTCTTTGTATTAATTATTGTTTTGCTTATTTCTTTGGGGACTACAATATACATCTTTTACATATCATAGTACATTGAGAATTACTGTTGTGCCGCTTCACATGAGATGTAAGCATCTTTCAACAGTATAATTCCATTTATTCCCATCCTTTGTGCTACTGATGTCACATATTTTATTTATATCTATAAGCTATAAATAGAAATAAAACATTTTTTATGGAATTCTATTTATATCTATAAGATATAAATAGAATTCCATAAGAAAATATTTTTATTTTTGTTTTAAACCATCATTGCCTATTAAAGAAATTTCAAGAAGAAAAACAGAAGATTGTCATTTATACATACCCACATATTTGCCATTTCCCAAACTCCATTCCTTTGTATAGATCTGAATTTCCATCTGTAGCGATTTCCCTTCCTCCTGTTCCTTGAGCATTTCTTGTAGTACAGGTGTGCTGGCAACAAATTTCTCCCACTTTTTCTCTTACTAAAAATGTCTTTATTTTACCTCACTTGTGAAGAATGTTTTCAGTGAATATAGAATCTGAGTTGACATTATTTTTTTCTTTCAGCACTTGAAAAATGTTGTTCATATTATTGTTCCCTTGTATGTAAAGTCTTTTTCTCAGGCTGTTTTATGACTTAAAAGGTTTTTGAAAACCTTTTTTTTTCGTAGAAATTTGTGATGTGCATTTGGTGTGGCTTTCTGTGTCCTGCTTGAGGTTTGCTGAGCATCTTGTAGGTTAATGTTTTTACCAAATTTGTGGAAAGTTTGGCTGTTTTTTCTTCAAATATTTTTCTGTCTCGTTTTCATTAGCCTTCTTCTGAAACTCTGATTATATTGATATTTTCTTTCATGATAATCAGCAGAAGTAGTGTTCAATAGGTCATTACGGCTTTAGTCCTTTTTGCTGATAATGATCTTTTTTATCTCTCTTCTACTGAAGTACCTTATATTATGGTCTCCCATAAGTTCTTAATATTATTATTATTTTCAAATATACATCACTTTTAACAATCACTCCCAATAGTCAAACACTCTCTAGTTTCCATGGTGGTATGGAGAAAAGACTTCTAAGAAAAGCACCTAAAACCTCTTATAGCTGCTTTTGGAAGAATATAATTATTTTTCTCTGCCAAGAGTACACTAATTTAAAGTCTAGCATGAGAATTTGGGAATGTATGTGAAACTTTGTTGCCATGGATTTGGAAGATGCTTCATATAGCAAACTGAAAGACATTTTTGTACTGGCAATTCTGTCCAAACATGGCTCAATTACGTATTATAGAACTGCATTCAATATCTTACTTATTTTCCCAGGATTTTACACAAATAGTCTTTACTCTGCAGTTTATCATTATAGTTACAAAAACCTCAAAATAATTTTAGTGAACTGATAAACAAAACAACTAACATCATTTTTAAAAATGTGCTTTCTACCCTACACCACTTCCTTTCATTCTCCCTAATTGCTTCTTGTGACGGTTTTGTTACTAGTTGTTGTAGTGATTAAGGTTTGCTACCTCACCCTCTTTTCTATGTCTCACTCGACTCTCCATCACAGTGCCTAAACAAGGCGCTTAAAAACACGACCAAAGCCCCAGTGTTTCTGATGCATTACAGAGTCAATACATGATCTAAATGGAGAGAGTGCTTATCTGAACACTATTTATCAACAAGGCCCTGAAGATATCATCTTGGATTTCACCTGATCCAAGCAAAGTATTGATTTGTTGCTGAAATCACAAGAGAGGATTATAGAGATGGGGATCTCCAGGGGGTGAGAAATGAAAGTAGAAATCTGCTCTAAAGTGATGGAAAATTGGGCTGTTAATTCATTGTTCAGTGATGATTGCAAGTACGAAGTATGTGAATTGGGAGTGGGACGAGGAGGGAGAGAGCTGCTGAACTATATGCCACTATAGGAACTCATAAAGGCATAAAAGACTTAGTTCTTGGCCTTAATATTTACTGGAACTATTAAAGAAAGCTATGCATAAAACAAAAATAATTTACTGAAAAAATAGATTAAAATTCTAGAAGGAGTAGTATTAGAATTCTAATTGATGCCTTTAGCTTCTCTTCCAAATTATAAGTGTCTTTTATGACAGAAATAACACATTTATCAACAAAAGTAAAGTAATTGTGAATTAATCTATCAACAGTTATAAATCTGCATAATGGAAATCAATAGCCAAGTTATCAAGTTATCTATTGCTTGTTTACTATGTGTCCAGATGTGCTGGACAGTGTGAGGAATACAGAGGAGCAAAAGGCAAAATCTCTGTGCTCAAAAAGCTTACACTCTCATGGGAGCAATAAAGTTAGGAATCCCAGAACAATAAAGCTAACTACGGGGCAAACTGTAAGTCATAGGTTAGAAGATTCATTCATTGATTAATTTCCTCAATAAATATGTCATCATAAGTATTTATTACATACCCACTATGGTTATAAAACAGTTGCAAAAGAATGGATCCTGGTACTCAAGCAGTTTATAGTCTTGCAGGTATAAAGTGATGCTGACCGATTAACCTTAATATGTAAATGGAAATTCCACTTCCTCCGTTGGTTCCAGTATAAAATCTCTTCAGATTTTCCCCCATCTCCTTTCCTTTCCTTTCCTTTCCTTTCCTTTCCTTTCCTTTCCTTTCCTTTCCTTTCCTTCCCCTTCCCCTTCCCCTTCCCTTCCCTTCCCTTCCTTTCCCTTCCCTTCCCTTTTCTTTCCTTTCCTTCCTTTCCTTTTTTTAAATAAATATTTGCTTTGTCCCTATTATGGGTTGAATTATGTCCCACCAAAATTCATATTGAAGTTCTAATCCCTGCACCATAGAACGTAACTTTATTTGGAAATAGGGTTGTTGTTGATGTAATCAGGTAAGGTGAGGTAACACGGGAATAGGGTGGGCCCCTAATTCAATATTGCAGAGAGAGGTAATTATACAAAGGGAAAAGGGAAAATATGGACACACACACACACACACACACACACACACACACACACACACACACACACACGGAGACATGAGCATAAAGGCAGAGGTCAGGGTAATGCATCTACAAGCCAAGGAGTAACAATTGACAGCAAATACCAGAAGCTAGGAAAGGGCCAGGAACAGACTCTCACTTACAAGCTTCAAAAGAACCAAACTTGTTGATGCTTTGATCTTGGAATTCCAGACTCAGAGCTGTGAGATATAAATTTCTGTTGTTTAAGCCACACAGTCTGTGTGACTGTATCATGGCAGCCCTAGCAAACCAATATAGTCTCTAAGTAATCCCATTTGTATCATACTTTCACATTCCATCTCCCAAATGTACACCTTTATGCCAGAATTTTCTAATATGTACAATGCCTCTTGAAATTTCTACTTGTATGTCTTAAAAACGTCTCAAATTGAACATATCCAAAACTGAACTCTGGCTGTCCTTCCACAAAATACTTTCACACATGATCTCCCTTGTCTTACTAAAGGGCAGTTTCATCCTTTTGATTTTCAAAAGAGAAATCTTGGTGTCACCTGGTATGAACTGAATTGTTCTTTCTTGGAATTTATATGTTGAAGTGCTAACCATAGTGTAATCATATTTGGAGATGGGGCCTTTGGGAAAGGATTAGCATTAAAGTCATGAGAGTAGAGCCTTCATGGTGGTATTAGTGCCTTTTTTTAGAAAAGATCCTAGAGAGCTTACTTGCTTTCCCTCTCCACCACATAAGAACACAGTAAGAAAGCAGCTATCTGCAAGCCAGGAAGAGAGCTCTCACAAGAACCCAACAAACTGGCACCCTCATCTCAAAATTCCAGCATCTAGAATTGTGAGAAAAGTAAGTTCTTCTGCTTAAACCATATCATCTCTGGCAGTTTGTTATAGCAGTCTAAGCTAAGACATCCCCCTTGTCTCTTCTTTCTCATATCCCATATTCATTCTTCCAAAGAGTTCTGTTTGCTCCACCTACAAAATAATCCAACATATATTCTTGTGCTCACAACCTACACTGTTATCATCCAGATCGGAGCTGTCATCTCTTTCTTCTGGATTCCTGCGATAGCCCTCTAACTGATCTTACTTTTACCCCAAGCCCCTCAATCTAATTGACACAGTAGCCAGAATGAACCTTTAATATATAAGTCCATAGTGTTGATACTCTTCTCAAGGCTTGTGATAGCTTCCCATTTTCTCAGTGAAAATAATAAACCATTTGCAATGGCCTAGCCCAGGTGTTCTGACACTCACACCTTTCCACACTGCCATGTTTTTTCTGTCACATTAATTGGACAACCAACGAAAATATTTCAGAACAGAAAGTATTCTGAGTTAGAATGACTTGCACTGATTGAATTGTTATTTTTATGAGACTCAGTTTCTTTACCTATAAAACTAAGGGATTTACATATCTGTGAGGATTCCTCCAGCTCTAAAAGTTATAATTTTTAAAGAAAACTCACTCTGCTATGTGTGGTGCTGACACTGTGTTGAAAGAGCCCAACATGAGGTGATAATTTTGTAATTAGAGAGCTTATCGAATCATCACAGACAGCACACTAGGTAATTTAATCCCTTAAGTAAATTTATTCAGTTTAGTTGTCTACATTAAAACAAATTAGATAATTAAATAACCTCAGCCACTTTGTAGGAAACTAGCATCTTTAGACAAATGCATGTTCTTTTTATTTTTTATTGTTTTTGACAGAGACACAGAGAAAGACAGAGAGAAGGGGGCGGGCCCAGAGCAGTCTCCATAATTGAACATCATCAGTTTTCGACATGGTTTCATTCCACCAGGTGGCCAGGGGTTGTGCAGGGTGGAAACTGGCCTGGTGGCCTCTTGCATGGGAGGCACACCCCCTTGAGCCAGGGGCTGAAAGGGGGGCGAGAACCAAACTGGGGGCCTCCCACATGGGAAGCACATCTCAGTTCAACATATGGGTTCACACAGGCCAGGGCCCAGCTGGATTTGCTACTTGGTCCAGGGGCTGCAAAGCTTGTACTTAACTTGCTGAGCCATCCAGGCTTCCATGCTTCCCCAGATGCATGTTCTTCATGGAATAACTTATATTTCATTCACATGGCGCAATAGGACATACACATAAGCAAGAATATCCACATGTTTATACATATGTGACTATGTAGTCATGCCCCAGTATCCACTGAGGATTATTTCTGAGACCCCCAAGGATACCAAAATCCCATTCATCTAAGGTATGTTGAAGTCTCTTCTATAAAATGACTAGTATTTGAGTATAACCTACCCACCTCCTCTTGTGTACTATAAATCATCTCTAGATTACTTATAATATTTAACAATATAAAGAGTTTTAAAGTAAATTTTTTAGGAAATAATGACAAAACAATCTGTAGATGTTTAGTACAGATGCAATCTTCCGTTGTAGGCCTAACTATATAGTACATATCAGTAAAACCATAATTTAAAAAATATATATATTTTTTATCTACATTTGGTTGAATCTGTGGACACAAAACCTGTGGATACAGAGGGCAAACTATATTTGTTAGAGTACACATAGAGAAAAATGGCCACAAAAACTTGACTTAGGCCTTTAAATTATAAAACATTTTTTTAAAAGATTTATTCTATTGTTTTGAGAGAAGATGGGAAAGACAGAGAGACAGAGAGAAGGGGAGAGGGCCCTGAGCAGTCTCCATAGTTGTACGTCATTTGTTTTGACATAGTTTCACTCCACACAGATGGCTGTAGGCCTGCACTATATGGAAATGAAACTTGGGGCCTCCTGGGAGGAAAAAACCTTCGCTGCTATCCTGGCAGTTTCCAGCTACAGCTCAGTTCAGCATATGGGTTTGCAGGATTTGATCCCCAGACCTCTTGGTAGCAAGGCAAGTGCTCAACCTGCTGAGCTATCCTGCAATCCACAGATATGAAATAGCTTTCAAAGCATATTTACTTAGAATGAAATTGAAAACAAGCTGATATAATATTTTTATTTTAATAAAATGTTTTCTTAATGTGCTTTTTAAATTTTATCAACTTATTTTTTCTAGAGCTAATATACAGAAATATTATATTAATGTATTTTAATTGCCCCTTTAACTCATGATTTCCAATAAACTCCCATCTCCAATGTCGAAGCATGAAAAGAGAGGGCAGATCTTTGACTTATTTATAAGCAAGATAATAAATAGGTTTAAGAATAGCTTGGAAAAAAAGAGATTTTTTTTTTTTAATTTCACTAGCATATTTAGCCAAGCATACTCAGACCACAGAGTTCCTATCATAGAAAGGAAGGATAAGGCAAGAATTTTGGTTCCTGAAGGCAGAGTGAAAGAACATTTTTCTCAATAGAAAACAGAAGATGTTTTAGATAAAGTAAGAGACACACTGGGATCAGATGCGCCTTGCTTATGAATCTGGAAAAATGGCTTGATAGAGAACAGTTCTATAGCCACCAGCAGACCACAGCGTGGTTAAGAGGTGGGACAACATGATAAGCAAAGAGAGGCTCCAGGGTGTTTATCTAAAAGTACCCTCATTTTCTGTCTGGCATTCTTGATGAAATGAGAGAATGTGAATCTCACATTCAAGCTAATTATACACATTTTTCTGATGTTTCTGTTACCTGCATCAATTCAGAGATAAAATTCTCTGTAAAGGTCTCTCATGTATCTTGTAAATCATTCATTCCTGTCCTTTCTCTCTGGCTCTGATATTGATAATCATGGCTTGCTAAGAACCTGAGGGATCAGCTTACCACTGCCACTTTTGCTTGAAGCCAGCAAAGAGATTCCAAAGGTACTTTCTCCTAATGGTCCCAAAATACCCAATCCTTAATATTCCAAAGCCTCTTCACTGATCTAAACTATTAGCACCCCATCATCTCTACCCTACTCATAGATCTCAAATTAATGAGGTTCCACTGTGGGTGCCTCAAAGTCATGGCCAAATGGCAGAAACTGAAGCTATCGTAAGACTTGTAATTTAGTTGTGTTTATTCCCACATGTGCTAGGAATGTGCAGGGATTACCAGAGTAATCATACATGAGTACATATGACTTTAATCCAAAAGATAACAAAGAGGAGGTGAGTTTTGGGCCAAATTCTTAAAGAAAATTAGAAGGGAGAAAGAAGTTCAGATATTTCAGCTAACCATTATAAAATAGTATAAGCTAGGGCCAATTATCTGAGATGTATTTAAAAAAAAAAAGCACAATTTGTTTTGTTGGAGTAGAAACTCCATGTTGGGGAGATGAAATGTGGAATCATTACACAATAAAACTGAGGGCAGCTGTAGAGAAATCATTTGATATAACTTCCTTAAGACCAAATCTCTACCTCCAAAGAAGAGCAGTTCACATTTCCGAAGCAAAACTATATTCTGTATTACACTTCAGTTGAGATTATATTTAGAAGCATATTTATTTTTTCAGTGTTTTTTTGTTTGTTTGTCTCAGAAGAATTTTATCCCTTGGGAATATTATTAAAATTATTGTCATAATGAAACTACTCAACAACTGTGGCTACATTTGTAATGTTTGAGTAGTGCTTAGCTGAAGTACCATGACACCAGAAAACATAACAAATCCTTTGCAGGGACAAGGAGTGGCCTCTATACTTAGAAACACTGTGTCTACATGTACCATAGGTGGACAAGCCTCCTGGGACAAGCTTTGAATAATAAGAAACTTGACTCACCTTTGCTAAAAATTCTGATGAAGAGGCTGAGTTTGACTTTATAGTTATGGCAGCAAGTAAAAGGTGTCCCAAAATTCACGCAAGAAGTAATTTTGATAGAAAACACAGGTTTATAACTAAAAATTGTAAATTTTAATTGCTCAACAATGAAAACACGCTGTTCTTTTGTATAGCGCTCCATTTTTAATAACCCTGAATTATCAGCTGTCATGCTGTCTTTTGTTGTTGTTGTTGTTGGCAACACTTTACCGCAAAAATGACAAAAATTCAAATGTTGTGTGAATTTTGGGACACCTTTTTATATTAGGACTAAAGTATAGTATTTACGATATAAATTCTATACAGAAATACACACACACACATATATTTTGAGGAGGCAAATTCATTTTTGTTTGAGAACTTACCTTGGATAGTAACCACCCCATTAACTCTAGATTAGTCAACTATTATTTATTGAAAGAAATCAAAATATTATCTGTGTTTCATGAGGTAGAAGCTTGAAACACTATCTAAAACCCTCAGAGAACTATAATTTGTCTAACTTCACAGCAGCAAAGGAAGGAGGACAAAAGATGAAGTTCAGAGCTGGCAAGTGACCAAGTCACTATGTAGCCCAGCATTCATCGGGCTTGACAAGATCAAGCATACTTCAGAGAATGGTGAGTACTTTATTGCCAAGAGAAGGTCATTAAGATTCTAACAATACATACTTTCCTTCTAAGAATTCCAAGGCAGAAACACTCAAGATGAGCCTTTAGTAGTGGGCTTATTCCAGGATATAAGAACACAAATTCACATGAAAATTACCCCACCAGGCTAATAGTCATGCTGATATTCACAAGTGTAGGACATTCAGGAAGCCCATAAAACCCAGACAATACCATTAGCATCTGCTAAAGGATGTTGTGAATGTGGGAACTTTCCCAGAAGTTACACATCTCAAGATGAAAGATGTAATTAGGATGATTTGCCATCATTCTCTTTAGTGCACCCATTGGGTTATTTACTCCACGCCACCCCAGAGGCACCTAAGAACTATCACATGCACCCTTTACATTTACCTTATGCCTCCATCTCTAACTCAGTCCTATCTAGCTAGTACACCAGAGTTACTTACACTAAAAAATAATAATAATAATAAAATACTGTAGGGCCCTGTAATAGTATGCAAGAAAGAACAGTTTCTGGCCACTTTCTTTTTCAAAGCTGGGTTGCGTATGAAACAAGTCTTTGAGGTTACACAGCCTTCATCCACTGACCTGCAATACCAGACAGCACAGTATGAGAGGCCAGGAAGAACTGATGAGTTTAAGCAGCAGGTGGTCACTTAGGTAGACATCTGTCCATGGGTGACCTTTATCAGCCAAGGAATCTGAAGGGAGCAGGTATACCCTGTTGGGAACTAAAATAGAATCCCAGTCCTGGGAAGTGAAATAACAAAGCAGAGTTCATCAGTGGGGTACCGGAGCTGGGCCAGGTTGTAAACAACATCTTGAGTAGGGTATAGTTATTAATATTAATAAGTTTTCAGAGCAAAAAGATGGGCGGACTTAAGGTAAAGAGCTGGGATGATAAAGTCAAGGAAAAGGGTAGTTAAAAAAAAACCAAGTAGAGAAAACAAAAACAGGTCAAAAGCTAAATAACAGTACAGGTGATAAATTAAGACTCATGGCACCAAGGCGGCCCTGGTGCTATTCAGGCTTCCTCTAGTCACTGTCACCACACTTGCTGCAGAAGAAGGAGATGCACAGACATTCATCGGGCCCTGGGGCAGGCGGGGTGATCAACATGACTGGAATGTACAGTGGCTGTGTAGATAGCAAAGGTAAACCTTTCATTGCATAAAGAAACATACCGTAAGATGAAAGTAAACACGCCACTGGAATAGATTTTAATAAAGTTTGCCTCAGCTGCATGAGGCCGGGAGGAGAAATTGTCATCCCATGCCCTCATTTAGTTGAATATTCAGAAAATATATCCAAAAGGAATCTCACAAACATGTTACACTCTTCACGCGGAACTTAAAACAAAAAATACAAGACTCTGCCGATGTAGTCGGTGTTAGATCTGCCTTAATGAGGCAAGGCAAAGTCTGTCAACCGAGTGGGAAATTGAGGACCACCTCACCAGCCAGGCATGTCAGGAAAGCACTATGTTAGATGTCTCAGTTCATCAATCTAATAAATGAGTTCTCAAATGCCATTTTTCCTCCCTCTGCAGCAAGATTTTCCTATTATTTAGTTACACTGTTTTAATTGGGTTAACTCTCAGTGCACCAGCACAGTCCCATCTGTGAGAGGCTTATGTCACTAAATGGAAGGGGGGAAAGCTGTAAAAGAATGGAGATGACAGTTCAGAGTGGCATGTGTTATATGTTCATCAGGATGGAAAATAAGCATGCAAAATTCATACTTTTCAATCAAAGATCACAAAATCAGCTGGTGATGAGCCTTTTATTTCATTAAGAAAAACGTTACCCATCTTGAATATTTTTCAGAACAAAACAAGTATTTTAATTAAATCCTTCAAACAAGGGATATTCTCCTAGTCTATTTGCCATATGTAATAACTGTGGCAGTTATTGACAGCATCTGAGAAAAGAGCACAAAATGGTTCTGTAGGTTCTAAATCTGGGTGAAATCACTAGCCCGTCCACAAATTAGCACATCGAACAAAAGGGTCGTAGAATATACCACCCCAAAATATGCTACTTTGGCAGATTGATTGTTTGGAGCTGAAGTCAATTGAGAAGTAGCAGATTGAAAAAAAGCTCTGTGTTCATTGCTTCTTTGCTTAAAAGCAGAACATAAATTTGTAAAGACATCCCCATCCTCCCTTTTTTAACAGGAAGGACAGAAGTTAGTCACTACAGATAACTCTGGACTCTGATCCGCCCAGAGTAAGTTACATTTTTTAAAATGCTGAAATAGCCTTTGTTTACCCTTCGTTTTTTCTATATATGAGAGCTGTTGGGAAAGTATCCAGACACTTAATATGAAAAATAGAATCATTTATGGCTGGGTTTTGACTGGACAGGCTCATATTTGCATTCCCCAAATTTGTGCAATCTAGCTCAAAGTTGTTTTCTTTTGTCCTGTAACTTCTCTACAAAATCATTGTTCTTCACGAAGATGCTTATACAGCCTAAGATCTAACCATTCCTGTGAGCTATGCATCACTGAGCACTCCCACATCTACGTACAATGCATGTGTTATGAGACTTCTGTGTGTTTTTTTCTCGATAATCTTTTTTTCCCCGGTTTTATGGCCCCAGCCAATAATCCTATGATGGTAGAGAAAAATAATTGTATTCCTCCCATACAGAAACTTCTCATGTGCAGTAAAAATCCTGAATGGATGCTTAAAACAGTGATGAGTTTAATTATTAAACTGTTTTGCTAGTTCAGAAGTGATTAAGTGAATAGGAAAATATGTCAATAATAAACTAAAAGTAATATTTATGAAAGGAAATTTGTCAAGCCCCAAAATGTATTATCTTTTTAAACAATGTTAAATGTTTTAAATTATTTTCCTTTGTAAGAATCTGAATGAAGTTTCCTAGTATTTGGTGACTTATCTATACATGATCTTAATATACATACCATTTCCACATACATAAGCATCAAGTGTGCATTATTCACATGAAATCTGGATCAGTCCTTTGAGAATCTAAAACTTGACTACAGATTGCTGACTTCTCATATAGGGACCATGGTTACCTAATCACTCAATTTATGTGATAAATATAGACAGCTAAATTGAATAAAATTCACTTCAAGGATTATCTAGTTTGGCTGTATAAGTTGATCAGATTTATAATATTATTATAAAAGAGTAATTTCAGTTTGTACTAGCTACATATAGCATACAGTATATTCCACCATTCGTAAAGAATTACAGAATTGTTGAGCTAGAGAGACTTTGGAGATTAACCCCTTATTTAACAGGTGAAGAGACAGAGAGCTCAAAATTTGCCCAATTCAATCAGAGCAGCCAACCCTGGAGCAGAACAGTTTCTGGAATCTGAGTAATTTCAATTAGTTTTCTAGAACCAATGTGGTAAAATAACATCTCAGGCCTCTTGAAACTAATGCCAATAAACTGTTGTAATTTTAGGCTAGAGTTTCTGAAACAGGAGGGCATAAGTGAGTGAAGATATTGATCTTTTAGGCCCTGGCATGTCTGGGCAGGACAAGTAGACTGAAATCTTGGACCAGTCACCCAAGCAAACATGACTCTCCACATATGCCAAACAAATACTGACATAGTCTATTAGTGCAGTGATGTGAAGGGATTGGAAGAAAATTGATTGTTAGTACTTTAGGCAATGAAATCTAACCTATCCATTCCTCAGATACCTCCTCTGTAAATGGGCTTGGACTATATTACTTGTGCAAACAGTTCTTTCATTTATCACATTATGCTAGATTCTTGAGAGGCTACAGTTATGAATAAGGCACAATGCATTGTAGTACTTACAATGAACAAGGATAAGCAGTGATAAATAAATACCAAAATCTCAAGGGCTTAACCCAACAAAGCAATATAAGTCAAAGTACCCTCCTCCACCTTACTGTTGTGCCATCTGGAACATGTGGCACCCAAGCTTACAGCAGCAGGGAGGGCGAAAAATGCAGAAGACATACCAACTCTTAACTGCTTGACTCAGAAGTGATACTTGTCACTTCTGCTCCCATTTAACTGTTCAGAATTAATTGTGTCCTCCTCTCTTAATTGCCAGGGTGCTGAAAAATGTAGATTGTATAGATACTTGGTGATTACTAAGAGCCTCTATTTTATCCATGAAGAAAAAGATTATAAATAAATTTTATTATATACCATCTTTATCCTAAGATTCTGTTTTTCCTTATATAGTTGTTAATAAGCATAATATGGGGAAGCCGGGGTAGCTCAGTGGGTTAGGCACCCACTTTGCAGCCCTGGGGACTGAGGATCAAATCCCAGCCCCCGGCCCTTGTGGACCCATATGCTGAACTGGGGAGTGCCCCCAGTTCAGTTCTCACCAGGGTGAGACCCTGGCCCAGTTCCTGCCCTGTGCAGCCCCGTGCCCACCTGTGGAATGAAACTATGTGGAAAAACCGATGATGTACAACTATGGAGACTGCTCTGGGCCCTCCCCCTTCTCTCTGTCTCTGTCTCTGTCTCTCTGTCTCTGTCTCTCTCTCTCTGTCTCTCTCTCTCTGTCTCTCTCTCTCTCTCTCTCTCTGTGTCAAAAACAATAAAAAAACTTTAAAAACAAAACAAAACACATAGTATTTGTTCACCTAATGAATCCTGGTTCAATAGCCTCAAAATATATGGTAGTTGGAGTAAATCCTGACAAAAAGCCACAATTCTTTTATTCAGGTAAAATATAACACTAGTAATGACAATGGCTCACATCACTATAAGTCTATAAATTTTTCAAATTTTTTCACATACATGAAAATAACAACTATCTTGTGTGATTGTGTAAATGTATAAGCGCATTGAAGATATTCAGCATGAAGAGAAACTTGAGAGTATAAGACTGAGTGTGTGTGTGTATATGCATTGGAGGCTAATGGAGCAACATAAACTTTCTGAAAAAGTTCATTCTCTTCTGCTCCAAAAAGCAGAATTGTAATCATGAAGCAGATGTGTGCCCACTACAGAAAGACTTTCTCACCAGAGATGCTCTGATGAGCAGAGGCCGCCTTGCCCAAGCACTCTCTCATGCTCTGGAAGTGTTAGAGCTGAGGAAGAGTGAACACCTTTCATGAGTACAGTGGGATGTTTCTACAATGAGTGAGGAACTGTGTACACAGTGCCTGACACTCTCTGAAGATCATAATTTACAAATGGCTATTGTCATGTAAAAAGAAAGCTGTCTTGTTTGTTTTGTAATATCAAGAATCTCATGCATTTATAAATAGTCTACACTTAAACCAAGGTAAAAAGAAAACCTAATGAGGGAAAGGAAAATTAGAAATTTTCCAGTGGGTGACTGGTCATTCAGGACAGGCCATGGAAAATAATGCAATTCCATGCCTGATTTGCATGCATGGAGAAAAATCATAGCAATATATGGTTATCAAGGACACACTTAACTGATATTATCTCAAAAATGTGAAAGTTCAGAATTCTATTCAAAATCTCTACTTACTTACATGAAATTAAAAGGTTTAAGGACTAATTGAACAATATAAAATTTGTTAACATGAGTTCTTTGGCTAACTGACGTATTTGCGTTTAATTTGTTCTTTCAAAATCTTCTTGAGCTTTGGCTAAGTAATGAAGATGGTAAAATTTGTCTTCAAGTAATAAAATAATAATAAGAGCGAGATATTTCATGGCCCCTTTGGGGGTAAGGTTAAGACTGTAATCTGTGAGGCATCTATGGATAAACTGCAGCCATAAGCACTGCTTTCAAGTATTCTCAGGGCAAATTGGAAACGGTTTAAAGCAACATTAACAATGTTACTCAAAATTTGAGGGTAGATACTTAGAAGGGGGATTGCTGGGTCATATGTTGTACCCCAGTGTTCATTGCAACGCTGTTCATGGTGGCCAAGTCATGGAAACAACCAAAGTGCCCTTTGATACATGACTGGATAAAGAAGCTGTGGTACATTTACACAGTGGAATATTGTTCAGCTATAAGAGGAGATGAAATACTCCCTTTTGTGACAATGTGGATGGACCATGAGATCATCATGCCAAACAGAAAAAAACAAGAACCATATGACTTCAATTTTATGTGGAATACAAAGTGGAAAGCAACAAAGAAATAAAACCTCATGGACACAGTCAATAGTGGTTACCTGAGGGGAAGAGAGGGAGGGGAAGAGGGGAAGAGAGGGTCCAAATATACATGTGATGGAAAGAAAACTGACTGGGTGCTGAACACATAATAAAAAACACAGACAACGTACTGTAGAATTTTGCACTTGGAACCTATGCAAACTTTACTAACCAATGTCACCTCAATAAATTTCACAATAAAAAAATATATTTTTTTTAAAATAAATAAATAAATAAATAAAAACAAAGTCACTCAATTTAAGTGAAGCTTCCAACTCCAGTTCTGGTAGAGATAAAAATTTATGTGTCAGAATAAATTGAGAAAAATGCAGAAGTGGCATTGAGAATAGAGAAGCATCATCTTATTCTATTTTATTTAAAAAGCATTGCTAAAGGTAAATGATTAGAAACTATATAGAAAGTAGCATTTTAATTAAACACAGGTGGGAGAACTTGGTATATACAGAGAGAACAGTGGAGGCTTAAATCCTTGAAAACATCAGAATTTAAAGCTATTCCTTTTCTTATTATCCTCTGGGCTATCTATTAAGTTCTTAGCTGAATATTAAAACATATTAATAAAAGAACAAAATACTGAATCCCTTTATTTAGTGTACAACTACAAATTGTAGAGCCGAGAATATATTATTTTCCTAATTCTACGTGAAACAACGCTGATGATTCAAATAAATTTCTATTTTATTTATTACAATACAAATAGTAAGAGTCATTTTTTTTTTATGTACATTTCTGTGAGGTTTTAATGTGTATAGATTCTTTAAACATGACCACAGAGTATACGCAGAGCAGTTTCAGCACCCCAAAACATTTCCTCGGGCTGCCACTTATATCCACACCATTCTCGCTCATAAGCCGTGGTAAACACTGATCTATCTGTTCTTTATTCCTTAATGGGGGGCTGGGGGTGGGGGTGGGGGTTGGGGAAGAATTTCCAGAAAATTATATTACTGAATCATACAGTAAGATTTATTTGACTTAGCAAAATTTTCTGTAAAGTCATCCAAATTCTAACATGTACCAATAGTCCATTTTTCTTTTATTGATTAGTAGTATTCCATACATAGATTACCACAGTTTATTTATGTAATTTACTCATTGAAGAACATTTGTGATGCTTCTTGTTCTAGAAATGATCACTAACAATACTGCTCTAAACATTTACATACAGGTTTTCACGTTAACATGGCTTTCATTTCGCTAACATATTTACCTAAACCTGGGATTGTTGGGTCATAATATATAATAAGTGTGTACATAACTCTGAGAAACAGTTTGTACCATTTTGCATTCCTATCAATAGTGTATGGAAGGTCCTTTCTTTCTGCATCCTCGTCAGCACTGGGTATCATCAGTATTTTGAATTTTACCCAAGCTAATAAATGTGTAATTCTAATTCATGGTGGTTTTAATGTTCATTTCCCTAATGATTAATGCTGCAGAATATCTTTGTGCTTATCTGCCACCTGTATATCTTTTTCAGTGGCATGCCTGTTTAAATATTTTGCAATTTTGAAACTGAGTTGTTCATATATATTTTTTTAATTCTGAGAGTTCTTTAAGTATTCTAATACAAACCATTTGTCTGATACCTGATTTGCAAATATTTTCTCCCAGTTTGTGGGCTATTTTTCTATTCTCTTAATAATTTCCTGTGTAGAGCAAAAGTTTTACTTTTGATAAAGTCAAATTTTTTCATTTTTTTTTTTGTGGACTATATATTTGGTTTTGTACCTAAGAATTTTTCATAAACAAAGGTCAGAAAAATGTCTCCCTATTTTTTCTTCTAAATGTATTATAGTAGTTTTACTTTTTCATTTTCATCTATGGTACATTTTAAGTTAATGTTTCCTTTTTTTTAGTCAAGAAAGGTATAGAAAAAGGTTCATTGTTTTGTGTGTGAATTTCCAGTTCTAGCACTATATGTTCAATGACTGTCCTTTATTCATTGAATTTTTATTGCCCCATGTGTCAAAACTCACCCATTTTGGTGTGGTTCTATTTCCAGAATTTCCCTTCTATTCCAATGTTCTGTGTACTTACACTTTCAGCAATACCCCACTGTCTTGACTACTCTAGTTTTGTAATATGTCCTAAAATTCAATAGTGTGTGACCTTCCCCACAGTTAATCAGTTGTATCTGATTTTGTTGGTCAATTGCATGGAAGGTTTAGCAGTTTTATTGGTTTTTTTTAAGAAACAGATATTTTTGTTATATTGATTTTTGTTTTCAACTTATAGACTTCTGCTTTCCTATTTGCGTTGAATATACTTTACTCATTTTTTTGTTTCTTTAGTTAGAACTTTAAACTATTGATTTAAAACCTTTTTTTTTTCTCATATAAGTTTTTAATGTTATAATTCCTCCAATGCACTGCTTTGGCTATGTCACATAAACTTTGGGTGGTTATATTTCTATTTTCAGTCAGTTTGACATCATTTCTAATTTCCCTTCAGAGTTTTCTTTCATGCATTGATTATTTAGTAGTGTTTTAATTTTATAATATTCAAAGGTTTTACAGATATGATTCTGTTACTGCTTTCTAGTTTAAGTTTTTTTAATTCAAAAAATTAATTTCAATTGTTTTAAATTTAATGAGTGCTTTTTTGTGATTCACAATGCAGACTATCTTGGTGAATGCTCCATTTGTGCTTGAAAAGAATGTGTATTCTGATGTAAGGTGGACTGTCCTGTAAATGTTAGATAAAGCTGCTTAATAGTGTTGGTCATATCTTCTACATCCTTGTGATGTTTTTTACACACTTTCTCTTCTCCAATGACATGAATATTAGACTTGTTGATACTGTCCCACAGATCCCTGAGATTCTGCTTCTCTCTGTGTGAGTCCCTCTTTTTCTCATAATTCTCTCTCTCTCTCTCTCTCTCTCTCTCTCATTGCCTATGTTTAGTACTTTTTTATTGCTCTATCTTTAGGTTCACTGGCTTCACTGGTCTCTCCCCCTCTCATTCATATTCTGCTATCAAATGCCTCCACTGATTTTTACAAAATTACATTATTGTATTTTTCTATTAAATTTTTTGTTTTTTTCTTTGTATAGTTTCTATTTCTTCTGAGAACGTCTACTTTTTCATTATTTTCAAGAGTGTTTTTCCTTATTTCTTGAAGCATGATTATAATTGCTGCTCTAGAGACTTTTATTTTTAAGATATATTTTATTGTTTGATAGGGGAGAGAAAGAAGGGGAAAGGGCCTTGAGCAGCCTCCATAGTTGTAATTATTAGTTGTGACATAGTTTCATCCCACACAGATGGATATGGGGCTGTGCAAGACAGGAATTGAACTGGGGGCAGTGCAGCATACAGGTTTGTATGTGTCAGGGCTGGGACTTGATCCCTGGACCTCATGGTTGCAAGGCAGGAGCTCAGCCTGCTGAGCTATCCCAGCATCTCCACCTCCTATTCTTATGTCAGTTGTTTAATGTATTCTATTATTTAAAAAAATAAATTCTTATAGTGATATTATATTTCAATAATTTATAATTCTTTATTATTTATTTGTAAATTAGTTAATGGAAGAGATAGGGTGGAATGTGTTTATTCCATTTGGTCTACAACCTGAGTTCTATTTTTGTTTTTTAATTTTCTAAAATGTAGATAATAGAGAGAGGAAAAAGAAACCTACCACATAGGAGTATGTGTAGTAAAGAGAATAAATGATAAAATATGTCTGGCAAAAAAACAAAATAACAAAAAAAAATGCTAAAACTAAAATATATACATATATATTTGAATATACAAGGCTCTTTACATAAAAGATTGTCAGCGAGACAATTATAAAGTTCTTTTATACTATGTAGCCTTTTGGCTTTTTATGTATCATCCTGTAATCCCCAACCAGCAAACAAACAAAGGAAAAAATTGTGTTGAAATCATTGGAGAAATACTAAAGTATGGTATGTGCATTTGCTTTAAAAAGATCTTTAATAGCTCTATTAATGCTTGTCAATCACTGTGTGTGCTTTATGTTCTTGGTTATTTAAACACAATTTCCAGTTCCTTGTTGAAATCTTTTCCTAGTACCTTTAGTATCTTCTACTTCACTGCATATTTTCCATATTAAAATCAAAATTCTTTTCCATTTGATTTGCCTTCATATCCCTTCAATTGCTAAAGTTGCTACTACAATTCACAAAATATTCAAATTCCAAACTTTTCTGTCATTTATTGTATCAAAATTCTCACCTGAATGCTTTTTAGGTAATTTTATTGTGTGTTTGTTTTTTCCAAGCAAACCATTTCAGAATGCCTAAAAATAAATTACCACCTGTCTAAAGAAGTCATGCTGTTTGAAGTGTTTTACTAAGCTTAACTCCTTAAAGTGAAATGTAATGGGTCCATTTAAGATTTATTTAGGAAGGAAAGTATATACAATGCAAAACTAAACTGCTTATATGGTTTATGTCATATTAGCAGTATCTAAAGTCATGTTAACATTGAAGTTTCTGAAAGCAATGGTAATCATTCAAAACAGAAATGGAACTTAGCATATAAAGAGATTTAAACTTGAAGAAGGCAGAGCAGCAAGCTTCAAAATAACTCTTCTAAAAACATACTTTCATACACAGTATCTAACCCACTCATCAGTTCCAGGCCGTAGGTTAAAGAACACACTACAAGTTTGTTTTCAATTTCTGCCTAGTGTCAGGGAGAATAACCCCAGCTGCAAAAGTTAGTTGCACTATTTCTGTGCCCTGGCAGCATCCGATGGTGTTGAAACTTAGTTGCTGTGATCAAGGAAACACCTTTAATTTTGCACATGAAGTTGTCTAGACTAACCAGTAAGTGGCAAGAAGGTTTAAATGACATTAATAGTTACATGATCCTACTCCTAGGGCTCTGCTTCAACTCTCCTAGGTAAATAAGTCCACATCTCCTTTCGTAGAAGTTCCCAGGTAAGGTAAACTACTTTCATTGCAGGTTCCCATTTCTTTAGGTCTAACATTTTCCCATTGTAGTTTACGTAACTACCAGAGATTCCCTATCCTGACAATAGCGGTCAGACTTAAGGTACACATAGTTGTCACAAATACATCATTATTTACCCTAGATTCTTCATCAAGAAGTTAAATTATTACAAGAAAATTACTGAAGCATATAGGATCAGTTAAAACCGTATAATTATTGGGGGAAGCTGGGATGGCTCAGTGAGTTAAGTGCTCACTTTGCAGCGCTGGGGATGGAGGATCAAATCCCAGCCCCGGCCCTTGTGGACACATATGCTGAACTGGGGAGTGTCTCCAGTTCAGTTCTCTCTCTCTCCGTCTCTCTGTCTGTCTGTCTCTCTCTCTCTCTCTCTCTCTCTCTCTCTCTCTCTCTCTCTCTCTCTGTCAAACACAATAAAAAAAAAAGATAAAAACAAAAACGTATAATTATGGAAAATTAATAACAGAGTACTTCTCACAAGCTAGTCAAATAAGAGCAAGCATGACTACCCTCTCTTTTGCCAGGGCTGATTCTGTCTGCCCAATTAGCATTCCATAAAGAGGAGAAAAGAATTGCCATGCTCAGTTATAACTCTGCTTTGATAGTCTTCTTTGTGTGGAAGGAAGTGAGCTGAAAGTGACAAATGTATTCTGAAGAAGAAAATGTATTGTTTATGGTTTCTCTTTTTCACCCCAATCCTAGAGAAGAAAGGATACAGCTTTGGGGAAAGCTGTGACTTGTATGCTACTGCTTCATGATACAAATCAATAGCAGTTCAGTTGTGAATAAAATAGATGCAGGCATGAAAAGTCACCTGGGCCAGCTGGTATAGATTTTAGTAAACTGATTTTGCTGGGCTTCCATGCAAAGTCTGAAAATAGATCATTTAAAAAAACTATTTAAATGCCTCTGCACTGCCAGAGAGGTCAGAGATGCTGGCATTGGATTTGCTGAATACTGTTCTCAGCTGTACTCTAATCTGCCTTGAAGGAAAACTGCAGTCATTATTTGTATTTCACCTGTGACAGCTAAACAAATATTTGCTAAACAAAGAATGTTGCCACATATTTTACATGTAGATTTTTCTGTCTACTTTCAATTTGGTGGGTAAAATTTTTCTGAGCCTCTAGTCATGATAGAAAACTTTGTTCAGTCACAGATAGAGAAAAATTAGATTTAGCTACATACACACTATGCATATCAAAAGAGCCATAACTAAAGCCCCTTGTTGTTCAGAATATGCCCTTCTACTAGCATCATTGAGCCAAGATGAAGACTCCTAACTTTATTTTTAAATGGTTGACACTCAGTTCTTTGTGCTAAAATTACCTCCATCAGCTAATGCTTTCATCCCTTTGTCCTATTCATAGTTTTAAGCTTTCTTCAGAGATAAGTATCATGGCACCTCTTACAAGTAATTAAAATCATCTTTCTCAAATCTCCTCAAAAATATCTCCTCCCTTTGAATATGCTTCTTCCAGAAAATAGTTCTTACATACCAGAATAGTCTTGTCTATTTTCGGAACTTCAGAAGGGCCTAAAATAGCATTTTCCTAACTACTGACTGTATTTTCCAAGACAGGCCATAGATCTCCATTCCATATGCCCTTCTGGCAATGTGACATTGACATTCCTCCATAGAGTAGGGGGTCCTATATTTTTTTTCCTTGAATCCTAATAGCCTGTAACTGTGGCAGAATTGACCCAATATGCTTTCTGAGACTAGACCATAAAACCTAGCTTCCAGTTGGTTCTCTTGAGATCACTCTCGGAACACAGTTACCATGCTGTGAGTGGAGGAGTCTATGAAGAAGTCCCACGTGGAGAGGAACTTAGGCCCCTGGGCCCACAGCATGGCTGAGCAACCAGATAGCCAGCGATGACTTGTCAATGACGCGGAAATGCCATCTTAGACGTGAAGCCTTCAGTCAAAAAGAGAATTGCCTCAGGGATGAGGCATGGAACATAGAGGAACCTTCCCTGCCAAACCCTGACCAAATTGCAGATTCATAAGCTAAATGAATGACTGAGACTGTCCCAGGCTATTAAGTTTTGAGGTAGATTGTTGTACGGTACTTGCCCAAAATTAACAAAGAGATATTGTGACTATGATATATTCGTGTATTTGTGCCCATTCAAGTGTGTATGTGTCTGTAAATGTGCATACACATATACGCATTTTACAACTAACTTTCAAGACTGCTGAAAAGAGGAAGGTGTTATTTCTTAATCATTGAATACAGCAATTCTGTTTCTTTCTTTCTTTTTTTAATCTGCCTAATGCTGATCCCATGCCTCATCCACTTAACTAATGAAAACTTCATACTCAGTCCCTTTGGGGGCTCTCCTTTATGTGCCATGATCTGAGAATTGCCTTCAGGGCCAAACCACTGAAAATCTGTTTGCAAAGGACACTATTGTTCCTGTGAATGTTTTGAGGAGGACTTCCCCCCAAAACATGCCGGAATTCTGTTTTTCACTGAATTATTTACTCATTTACTTGATAGACATTGGCTGAGAAGTTATAATGTGCTTATTAGCTAAGCACTGGGGATAAGCACATTCACAATCAGGTACTAACAAATATACCCTATAGCCATGTAATAATTGGGGTTCTGCTCACATTGATAATTTCTGTGTTGTGACACAGAACCTCTTTAGGTGTGGTGATTGTACTACTCCTAAGCCATACTCAGAATATTTAGTGAGGCTAGGAAATCTTATACTTGGGTCAGACTCACAGGTACCTCATATAGTCTTGCCCTCTGGGACCTCACAACCTCTCCCCACATAAATCAGTATTTCAAGAAAATAACCTGCCCATCTGATGATACCAGATGCATATCTGTTGAGTTTGCAGTCTGTGTGCCAAGTTCTATTCTAAGTACTTTATTTATTTTATTTATCTTATTTTTTGACAGAGAGAAGAAGGACCCAGAGCAGTCTCCATAGTTGTACATCATTAAGTTTTTGATATAGTTTCATTCCACAGGTGGCTGTGGGGCTGTGCAGGGCAGGAACTGGGCTGGGGGCCACCTACATAGACCCCAGAAAGAACTAAACTGGGGGCACTCCCCAGTTCAGCATATGGGTCTGCATGGACCGGAGACGGGATTCAATCCTTAGACTCTGGGGCTGCAAAGCGAGGGCTCAACCCTCTGAAGCACCCCAGTATCCCCTCTAAGTACTTTAAATGTGTTATCTCATTTAATTCTCGCCAAAACCTATGATACAGGTATAATTATTCTTATTTTTCAGATGAGCAAATTTAAGCACAAAAAAAGTAATTTGAGGTACATATGTATTAAGTGGTAAATCCAGGAATTGAACTGTCTGCAGTGGTATTTTCCAATACTCGGCTGCACTGCTCTATTATTTTATGAATAAACACTTAGAAGTTTCAATCAAATTTATTATGTTAAATTTTCACTGATATAGATCGTAAAACCGTAAGTCAGATCATTATTTTCTTCATTCCTTATAATACAAAACGCCATGTGTTGGAGATGCTGGGATGGCTCAGTGGTTTGAGTGCTCATCTTGCAGCCCTAGAGTTGGGAGTATAGAATCCTGGCCCTGGCCCGTGTGGACCCATATGCTGCACTGGGGAGTGTCCCAAAGTTCAGTCCTCCCCAGGGCAAGCCTCCTATGTAGGAGGTCTCCGTTCAACTTCCACCCCAGGCAGGAGGTCACCAGCCAGCCCTTGCCCTGGGCAGCCCCACCCCTACCTGTGGAATGAGACTATGTAGAAAACTAATGATGTGTAACTATGGAGACTGCTCTGGGCCCTCACCCTTCTCCCTGTCTCTCTCTCTCTCTGTCAAAAACAATAAAAATAAATCTTTAAAAATACCATGTGTTTTCATGAAAGGGTTTGTTATTGTTCTTTTAATTTTGTCTGCCATTCTTACCAAAATGTATTACATTTGAACCTTGAACAACTTGAGAGTTAGGGATACTGACTCCTCAGAGTCAAAAACCCATGTATAAATTTGACTCCCTAAAACCTTTACTAATAGCCTCCTTTTCATCAGAAGCTTTACCAAGAACATAAACAGTCGATTACCATATATTTCATATGTTATATGTATTATATACTGTATTCTTACAATAAAGTAAGCTAGAGAAAAGAAAATGTTACTAAGAAAATCATAAGAGAAATTATATTTACAGTATTTATTGAAATAAATTTACTTATTAGTGGACCCAATCAGTTCAAACCCTATTGTTCAAGGGCCAACTGTATTTGCAAGCAAGCGGTAAGAAGGAGACAATCATCTAGTCCAGTTACATAGAGGTCAAAACTGAATCTAGGTTGATGCCTTTGCGCATCTTTGTTCTTCCACTTGTGTCTTCTTGGACTAGCTAATTTTATCAGTGTTGTCTCTTTAGAAAAGATCAAGAATTTGCAATGGCTCCCTCTCAGCTATGAACAAAGCCAAGTGCAGAATACAAATATGAAGTTCAACTTGCCTCATTTCACACTACTGCCCACCACACATATCCAAGCTACCCCATGTTCCCAATGTATGACTTAATATTGCCACAACTGTACCTTTCTTCATAATGTTCTCCGTCTGAAGCTTCCACTTTCATGTTCTTCAGTGTTGCCCACTCTCTTTCCCTCAAAACCAATTTATGGCCAACACCCCTTAGGCCTTTCTACTATTCAGAAACAAGTCTCAGGCCCGCTCTTTATTTTCTCCTTTGTGGTTGCATCTGCACCATTTCTGCCTTTAGTCAGAACCTATCTTGGTAGCTCTGTCTTCTGTCCTGGGCCCGTCTCTTGAACTTCCTACTTGTGGACATAACAACTCATCCATGATAGCCACATGGCTTCACCATTTCTGCCAGCTCTGAGTACACGTTGTGTCTTGGCTCTATCCAGCATCCAGGAAACCGTCTAGTAAAGTATCTTTAAACTTGTTTAGCTGTGAAATTGGATAAAACTAGACCATATTCTTCCCAGGCCCAGCTCAAAATTTATCTACTAAAAGAAGACTTCTCTTATAGTTCATGTTACAATAATCCTTCCTTTATAAGACACTCTATCAGTGCTTATTTCTATTATTAAACACTCTCCTGAGAGCGTTTGGGTACTTCTGATATTGTTCATAGTCACTGAGTGCTTATCTTACTTTTTCTGAACATTCTGTGAATTACTTGAGAGCACAGACAGGTTCTTCTATATTTTTGTATGTTTCTTCTGTTTTACCTTGAGATAAATAAGCTTCAGTTTAGGCATAGATGTTCCATATGTGCTTAATAAGTGGAACAAAATACAATTTCAGATCAAAAAACACTGACATTTATTGGTCTTATTTTTTTTTAAGATTTATTTTTTGTTGTTTTTGACAGAGAGATAGAGATAGAGATAGATAGATAGAGAGAGAGAGAGAGAGAGAGAGAGATACAGAGACAGAGAGAAAGGGGAGGGCCCAGAACAGTCTCCATAGTTGCACATCATCGGTTTTTATACATAGTTTCATTTCACAGGTGGGAGTGGAGCTGCACAGGGCAGGAACTGGGCCAGGGTCTCGCCCCAGTGAGAACTGAACTGGGAGCACTCCCCAGTTCAGCATATGGGTCCACACGGGCCGGGGCCAGGATTCGGTCCCTGGTCCCTGGGGCTGCAAAGTGAGTGCTTAAGCCACTGAGTCATCCAGGCTTCCCCTATTGGTCTTCTATATAGTCAATCTTTGTGTGATATTCAATAGGTAGACAAGGGAAAAGGTGAAGGGAATATTAGAATATAGAGGGGCTTTTGCCAATAGTTAACTTGTCCAAAATTCTAATGCATCTGATAGGTGACTCTACCACCATTTTGTTACTGAACAGAAACCAGGTCTCTCTGTCTCACTCATATGCAAATTCTGGAAGCAGAGGCTTGGTGGAAAAAGGAGTATTTAAAAGTTACATAATTTTGGAAGAATGCAAAGCTTCTGTCTCAGATCCTGCTCCCTCCAAAACACATAAAGAAGCTAGCCCCGCCACATCTGCCATGCTAGATCAGCCTCAGGTTGCACCTGGAATTTTCTCCCTCTCTAAAAGGGATACCATCCTTTGAGGAAAACAGGCAGCTACGACACCAGCCTCCAGGAGGCTTGTAGGGCCAAGAAAAAAGCCGTCTGTCTGCCAGCCGAGCAATCCCAGAGCTGGGTGTGTGTGTGCCCCTCTCCTGCTCGTGCCTCCTGTGTCCTGCAGCCAGCTCCAGGAGCCCAGGCTGTGCCCCATCTCACCGAAGCCATGCTCCACTGTGCCCAGCGTGCCACCCAGCCACTCCCTGAGACCCAGGAGCATTGTCTCCCCCTTCCTTCCATGTACATTTCCTTGCCTGGGCTTCCATGTGCTCTGGGGGTAAAGCAACTTTCTAGCCAATCCCTATCTTAGTCTGGCAGACTTGCG
The DNA here is from genome assembly GCA_004027555.1 of Craseonycteris thonglongyai. Taxonomy (NCBI): domain Eukaryota; kingdom Metazoa; phylum Chordata; class Mammalia; order Chiroptera; family Craseonycteridae; genus Craseonycteris; species Craseonycteris thonglongyai. Next base: position 38,841 of record PVKE010004124.1, read on the forward strand.
CCCTCCCCTTCTGCCCGCTCATGGAGGGAGTCTGAAGGTCTTTTCCTCCATCAATCAAGGTCGTGGGCCCGCCCATGGTGTTTGCCTGCGTGTGCTTCCCTGGAAGGTAGGGGAGATCCTTAAGGCACTTCAGCCATTTGTTCACGGTCACTATGACAACCTCCTCCTATCAGCCCCCTCCCTTCATGCTGGTATCAGTTCCTGCTTAGGTGGCTCCATGCAACCTCCTCCTCATCCTGCTTCTTGATGTCATTAATAATCATTGTCTTAGTGAACTACTATTATTGACAGGATATCTCTTATCATTCAGGAGGGTGTGAGCAGGAAAAACTGAGAACCACCATTCCAGTACAGTCTTTGAATAAATGATCTATACAATGAAGTTTTCTTAGAAAATGAATGACTAATTAAAACAAAAAAATGTTGCATTAAACCACAGCAGTTTAAGATCAGATGAGGGAAAGCTGGGATGGCTCAAAGGGTTGAGCGCTCACTTTGAAGCCCCAGGGTCCAAGGATCAAATCCCGGCCCCATCCCATGTAGACCCATGTGCTGAACTGGGGTGTGCCCCCCACTTTGGTTCTCACTGGTGTAAAATTCTCATGTGGGAGGCCCCCAGTTTGGCCTCCAGCTCCTGGGGGCCTGCTTCCCATGCGGGAGCCTCCTACCCACCTGTGTGGAATGAAACTGATGGTGTACATCTGTGGAGACTGCTCTGGGCCTCCCCCTTCTCTCTGTCTCTCTCTGTTTCTGTCTCTCTCTCTCGGCCAAAAACAAAAACAAAACAAAAGATCAGATTAGTGTCTGTTCAGCCCAACAAATCAAGAATAAAGGCCAAGTAATATTGATTTCACAGGTTGTAACAATAAAGGGGTTTTCGCTTGTCAAATTCTGGGGAAATTTTTTTCTGTAGAGACACTCAAATTGGAAATAAACAAAATTAAAACTTTTTGCTCCACATGGTGCCCCAGAAATGAACTTAATTCTTTTTGAAATATAGACTCACATAAATAACTTACCGTTGTATAGCACTTAGTGCAGTTAATGTTTTCTGTTTTGTTTTGATTTCTACGAATACAATAGGCATTACAAGGACAAAGCTTTCTACTAGAAAGAGCCACTAGGCATTGTCAGAGACATTATCTCATGAAATCCTCACAATTACCTATGAGGTGTTAATATCTTCTTTTTTTAGATGAAGAGAACAAAGATTAATGAGTTTAAACAAATAGCCAAAGTTGCACATAGCAAATGAAAAAACTAGGATTCAGTATTTATATTTAAGTTTTTCTTTTAACTTTTAAATCCAAAGTCAGACAGATTATTTCCTAACTACTTATTACAGTCATATGCCACTTAATGTCAAGGACATGTTCTAAGCAATGTGTCATTAGTGTTCACATAGTGTCTTGTGAACATGATAGAGTGAACTTACACAAACCTAGATGGTATAGCCTACTATTGTAGTTGTATATGCTATACTTTTATCCAGCTGGTAAAGCAGTAGGTTTGTTTAGACCAGCATCACCACAAGTAGGTGAATAATGTGTCATGCTACAATGGCAACTTCAAAGTTGTCAAGCAAAAAGAACTTTTCAGCTCTATTATATTCTTATGAGACCACCAGCATTGTATATGCTGTCTGTCTTTGACTGAAATATTATTATGTGGTGTATGACAGAAATTACATAATAGGTACAATTAGATAATTTATAGAACTAGACAAAGAAATTGACTTCACCATGTCAACTTTAAAATAAAATCAAATTTTAAATTAGGATGAATGGTAACTTTTAGAAAAGGGGTTATAGGGTTATTGTTTTACTAACATCTATTATCTTCTAGAGATTTTAGCCAGAGATTCATATTGAGCATCTCAGGAGTTTTGGTACCAGTAGGAGTTTTGGTACTAAATGATGATTGAAATGTGTTCTTTTTCTTACTTTTACAGTCATTATAAGTCTGCTTTATTTCAAGTAAAGGGACAACTATCAAAGAGGCATTTCTCCAGTAGTTATTAAAATCCTGTTACTGTTTCATCACTCTCTGTGAATGGATCTGTTGTCCTGTTCATCAGAAGGGCTACCATTGTAATGATCCAGCCCTGTATATTTTCACAGACATCCTAGAATTAGAATGGTGATTACAACTGGGAAAGAAGTCAAGTTCACATTAGAAATCATTTGTAAAAGAATCTCAGAATTTTGAATTGATTTAAAATTATGTAACTTGTTTAAAGGTTCTTTTCATCTGTTTTAAGGTTTCCTCTTCATGTAGACTATTTAAATCTCTATTAAAGTAGACTTTTTTGGGCAATACGAACTAGAGGGCCAGGGGGTTGGGGCAGAAGGATCCTAATCAAAGACTTACTTCCTGTAGCACCCTGAACCAGGAGGGTGATAATAGGGATCTAAGATAGTCCATCACACAGGTTCCATAATGGAAGTAGCACCGCAATTCTTTATAGTTAACAGAATATAGCTCAAAACATCTTAACCAATCCCATCTCCCATATACAACAGTTGTTTCGTGTCTTAAATTTGAGAAAATTGGAGAACAACATCCCTTGACCAGTGGTTTGAATCTTCCAGGTTTGTTGTTCTTTTGTCTTGGAAGAGGCCTTGTCAAATAAGAATGAAAAGAATGTTTTGAAACGTGAGAAAATTCAAATTTCCTATTTAAAGCCTGGAGTTCATTAGCAGGAGTACAGTCACTTATTTCAAGGGTCACTGGGTTACACAGAAGAGCCTGTCTCCCTGCTACCCAAATCCTAAACCATTCACCTGAAAACAGTTTAGAAACTCTCCTAAGTATATTAGCTTTCTATGGGACCTAATCCATCTTTGCTGTGCTTTGTCTTGTGACCTTGTCAAGTTAAGGGCCCTGTTTTGATTATACATGATCTCTTCTCTTGATCACTTTTCAGTTCACTATCTCAATTTAATTGGTTGTAGTGATTAAACTTTGTTTATATTACACAGTAATTTTCTTTTATCATGACACTTAACTACTTTATTATTTACTGCCCAATATGGTAATTTTACTTGGGAAAAAACATAATCATTATTTTTAATTGAGCTATTTGTATTGTGTATGTATTAAGGCTAAAATCTAAATTTTGGCAAATAAGAGAAACTGCCTGTTGTTGATATTACAGAGTTAGACTCAAAAGGAAGAAATTTTACAATGTCATAATGCTGAGATGGTAAAATATAACACATACAGGCTTCAGAGACTACTAGACATGGGTTTGGACCCTGCATGAGGATTTAACCAGTCCTGGAAACTATTTGAACTTAAATTATCTCATATGTAAAATAAAAATATTAATACCAACCCCATGTAGATTGCTTGGATACTATAGATGATGTGTAAAAAGCATGATATTTTATCTAATGTTAGCTATTACTTGTTTTAGCTTTGCCACTAACCAACTGTGTCATCTTAAAGTTAATTTCCTTGTGCTTCAGTTCCTCTGATAGAGGGCAACACTAGATAATTTCTACTTTTTCCATCAAAACTTAGTTAATAAGTAAACCCTCTCAATTGGTTCTTTGTATAATTTTACATTAGCCAGAGTTTCTTTTTTAATGTTAAAATTTTCTAGGGGAGTAAAGATGACATTAGTTGGAATTGGGACAGTGATGTATAGACAAGTTGACAAACAAAATGGTCCATAGGAAGTGTTTCTGTATGGAATGGTGGAACAGGTATCAGAGCAAAAGCAATCACATTTAGAAGCTAAAATCATGGGTTAGTGGTCTAATATCAGTTTAAAGAACTTGTATTATAATTCCCTCTCATATTTAATGAATGGTCTTTAAAAAAAAATCACTTGGAAATTTTAATCAACCTGTTTCATCTCAGCTTAATCAACCTATAGTAACATACTTGCCACCCACCTAGGCCTTTGAGTTTCCATGGGGGGAAAGGGGGAATTAAATACATCACATAGGATCATCTTTATACTTGTTAATTATTTCTGTTTGTTTCACATTTACAATATCTGTTATCTGACTTACAGGAAAAATAAATTTTTTTAATGACCCCTAAGTTTTATCTTTCATCAGTAGTATTATAGTAGGTTTTATTTTTTAATTTGTTTTTACCTTGATACAGCAGTACTATTTCTCTAAATATATTTTGCAAACACAACTTTATTAAGCCATAGCCATGTTTAACAATTCAAAGCATAAAGATAGCAATACAAAATATGAAACCAAAAAACATACACTATCTTGTTGACAGATGCATCAGAGGCAATGTAGACACCCCTTCATCTGTTTACGAACAAGGGGTCAAAACACATAAGCAAAAGAGTTTCCAATCTAAGTGCTTGTACAGACCTTTTCTTATCTGAAATCTATACAATAAATTCAGAATAAATAAACCTTATGAGAAAGTCACTACTATAGATGGGATGAAGGGTATGGCTAACTAGACTCCAACTAACACTTTTCTCTATTACAGAACAACAGCTCATTATTAAACAATAAGATAAGAAGCAATAAAAATAATAAAGTATTAGTAGCAACACTAATATATACCTTCCCTTTAGCCTTTAATAACAGGCTCTATGACTCAGGACTTTATGTAGAGTATACCCTATCTGGGAGTACATTTCTTACATTAAATTCAGAAAATATTTTTATAAACTACATAAATATAAATTAAGTAAATTGAAATTTCATGTAATAGCTTTAGCACATTTTTAATGTTTAATTAGATCTAATAAAACTCTATATTCTCTAAAACAAAAAACCAACTACTTTTTAAACAACTAAAGGTATCAATGCATGACTGACTTCATAAAGCTGTTCTCTTTTACTCCAAGCACTGAGTATATTTTACAAAATTTCTAATTCTAATTTGAGATCCTCACCACATCACAAAAATTCTGATTCAAGGTTGTTGTTTTTTTTACCAGTTACCTCCAAAACAGCCTTAAGGATCTTTGTTAATACTCTTGCAACTCATTCTATTCCCTTCCCAACTAACATTCTCCCAACAGTACAGAGCCCTGTTCCAGGGAAGAAAAGAACAAAATAAACCTATTGGTCATCTTCTCCAAGTCTAGTGCTATAACCGTCAGGGTCAGCACAAGGAAGGAAGAAAATAATGTATACAAGTTCCTTCTTATGCAGATACTCACTTACTTCTTTATATTTGTACTTTTCTTATTGTTATATGAATTGGGAAACTGGGACAACTAGGAAATAACAACAGGTAATTAAAGCTACAGGGGGGAAGCCAGGATGGCTCAGTGGGTTAGGCACTCATTTTGCAGTGCTGGTGACCAGGGATCAAATCCCGGCCCCGGCCCGGGACCAGGGATCGAATCCCGGCCCCGGCCTGTGCAGAACCATGTGCTGAACTGGGAGCTCCCCCAGTTCAGTTCTCTCTCTGTCTCTCCCTGTATCTCTCTCTGTATCTGTATCTCTCTCTCTCTCTCTCTCTCTCTCTCTCTCTCTCTCTGTCAAAAATAAATAAATAAATAAAAATATATTTAAAGCTACAGGGAAACTCCCAAACTCTCCTTAAACTTATTCCCTCCAAAGAGGATATAAGATTCATTTAAATCCTTATACCTCAGGAAGAGGGGGAAGAGGATTAATTTATCATGCTGGAACAACAAGGGGGAAGTGAAAAGATTTTGAATTTTTTTTTTTAAAGTGCTTATTTTCTTTAGGTTTCTGAAAAGAACTTAGGATTCTGTGAGTCTGGCTAAGGAATGACAAGGGAGAAGTATTACTTTGTGTGACTATGTTTCCGATATAGATGACCAGAGAACACCCTCCAGTTGTTCAGAAGGAAAACTCCTGTCTCACTAACAAGTGACAAAAAGAAAACCAAACAATGGTTAGAGATGGGGAAGTGATAGTGGTAGCTTCTCCAAGAAAGGTAACAACCATCCCACCCCCCAGGTATATACAAATCAAGTAGAAAGTGGCAAAATTTCAACAAAGGACTGAAGACAAAGAATGCAAAATGAATGTCTAGCCAAAGAGAAAAGAAAATGAGAAAACTAGGAAATGAGAAGTCTCCACTTGGTGGTCAGTATCAGGAGACATTACTCAAAATGATGAAATTGTAGGGTTTCCATCCAAACAGAAGTTAGCAAAAATCAAGCCAACTGCATACATGAATGAAATACACACAAATTTGGGAAACCACTGCTTCAGCACGAGTCCCACTTCAGCCTAATGGGAGGAAGTAGGAAGTAATCCCACTACTGGGTTTAATGATAAAAGCTTCAAAGTTACTTTGCTGTTACTACCTCTTTATTCTTGAGAATCTCAACATAAAAGCCGCTCTCTCTCTTCAACAGTCAAGAATGGGATGAACAAGAGCAATGTCAGAGAAAACTATAAAATTAAACATAAGCAGTGTGGTGGTGATGCCAAGGTCACTGTAGGAGAAGAGGGCTCTGGTTCCAGGGACTCTGACAGCTCACTGGGCTGGATCTGACACTCCTGATGCATCACAGAGGCACCCTCCTCCTGCTGACTCTGTGATCTCTCCTGCAAGGAGAAGAAAGAAGTTAAAAGCCTTCATGATAATGCACAAATCCAAAAAGGACACGACCCCTTGAGCCAGTGCTTTCTTGCTCTGTCTGGGCCCAAGGAACCCAGTGTGTGCCTCAAGCTCCTTATCTTTAATTCCACTCACTCCAAGTAATGAATTGCCATTATTTTTCCTCCGGAAATGTGGCAAATCCAGACTTTTACCACCCTATGCCTCATGCGTACCTCACTGGGAAGGTCAGAATCATCTTCCTGGGCACTGAGTTGTGCTGACTTCACATCTACCTCCTCTTCTTCTTCATTTTGTGATGGTACCAAAGGTGTCAGAAGAATGGTGGGATAATGGGGCTCTACTTTCTCCTTTGTCTTCCTTTTTCTTCTTCTCTTTGTTCTTACAACTTTCCTAAGATATCTATGATTTTTGGACAGTAGAGCTAGTTTTCTCCTCTGGACTGAGGGCATGACAGGATCTTGTGAAACATCACCCCCATGATTCTCAGATGTCTCCTCCAATGACTCTGATGACAATTTCCAACTTCTTTTCAGAGGGTCATTTTTTCTGTCCTCCGTATCTTTAGTAGCTGGTGACATATTCAAGTCATCAGTGAAATGTTTTGGAATAGAGATGGAAGGTTCCCAACTTTTCTCACTGAGAAGTTTTTTTGGACCCACCCTGTTGATCCTAGTCAGCTTTGCAGGAGAAAGGAGCTCACAATAAAAGAACCAAGAGTCAAATGCTAAAGGAAGTAATTAGTAGACTGACTCTTTCCAATGATTTATCCTCGGCGATCATAGATACAACAGCTGTACTGATCTCAGAGTCCTCCTCTGGATTTATCTAAATAAAGTTCAATAGCCTTCAGAAATAGAGTTTTCAGGTTGTTCTTGGGCTGGGAGACCTCAGATTCCCTAAGAGAAGAGAGAAAGTCACTGAAGAATAATAACTGCTACATGAACAATGAAACTCCTCCTAGTCCGGGGGTGGCGAACCTATGGCACGCGTGCCCAAAGTGGCACGCAGAGCAATTATTTTGGCACGTGGATCTGTGAATACCACTTAAAAAATTATTGTTTATGCTCTTATAGACATAAAAATAATCGATACCTCTATCTCACTCGATGGGTTGGCACGCGAGTCGAGCAAGTATACTCTTATTTCATAAACTTTGGCACTCAATCGCCAAAAGGTTCGCCACCCGTTAGTCACACTAAATCCATGGTTTAATAAGACTCTTTCAAATCTAGCATTAATTCCTTAGAAGAAACAATTTTTATGAATAACTTACCAAATTTCCAGAGCAGTATTTCTAAAAGAAAAAATTTAAAAGATATCTCCAAGGGATGCCAGGATAGCTCTGCATGTTGGGCACCTGCCTTACAACCACAAGGTCCAAGGATCGAATCCCAGCCCCAGCCCGTGCAAACCCATACGCTGAACTGTGGAGCAACTGGTAACCTCTGAGCCCTGTGCCTAAGGTTCTCACCTCCCATGTGGGAGGCCTGCAGTTCAGTTCCTGCCCCATGTGGCCCCACATCCACCTGTGTGGAATGAAACTGTGTCACAACTAATCATGTACAACTATGGAGACTGCTCTGGGTCTTTCTCCTCTCTCTCTCTCTCTCTCTCTCTCTCTCTCTCTCTCACCTTCTCTCAAACAATAAAATAAATCTAAACAAACAAAGAAACATAAAACTCCATATAAATCAAAATCACCTGGAGTGCTCTTTGAAAAAGCACATTTCTGGGATGTACCCCAGACCTATAATCAGAATCTCTCTAGAGCTAGTTTCCAGTCATTTGAACTCTTTCCCCCTAGTAACTTAAGTGATTTTCAGGCACACTAAGTTGGAAAATGTCTGTTTTAACAGGATACTATATCCAGTATTGTATGGGGCCATATGGATTACTGCTCTTAAAAACATCCCACTTTTCTTATAGGTTTTCTCTAATCATCTAAGCTCATATGATTTCTCTCCTCTGAACCCCTTTAATCATTATCATTGAATTTTTTCTGTTATCCTTTATGGTCTTCTATTATAATTTAACTTCAGAATCTTGTAACTATGTCCTCTAACCAGATACAAGCTTCTCAAGAGCAGGTATTCTCTTAGATTTGTTAGTTTTTCACAGTGGCTTGCCAGTACTAAGTGTCTAGTAAATTGAATAAGTGGATGAAAATACAAATAGGCTTATATCTCACTGTACAATGACTTTATGAGATGAGGCTGCATTGTAGGAAGAGTTACAGAGTTATAGAATGCTGAGAAGGACAGTGGGCTCTGAAGACAACCTAATCCAATACCGTAATATACAGGTGTTCAGGAAGTTGAGGTTCAAATAAGAGAATGATTTAACTAAAGTTGGGGTTGGCAGTTTTTGTTCTTTGTTTTTTTTCTGTAAAGGTTCAGATAGTAAATATTTTAGGCTCTGTATGCCATAGGTTCTATCCCAAATATTCAACTCTGCATTGTTGCACAAACACATCCATAGATAACAAGTAAACAAATAATCATGGCCATGTTCCAATAAAACTTTATTTACAAAAATAGGTGGTAGGCCAGATTTGGCAGTAAGCTTTCATTGGCCAACGCCTAGCCTAAAGTCAAAGTTAGTTAACAGAATAAGTGGATTAGAAATCAAGTCACCTAACTCCCAGCAAGTGCTTTTCCCACAAAAGATGAGATTATAGAATGAGAGCTACGGTATTTCAATTAAAAGAGAGGTTTTAAAGGAGGAAGAGATCAAAATACGCCTGGGTTTGTAGTACAGTGATCCCTCGTTTTTCGTGGTTAATGGGGACCAGAACCTTCTGAGAAATCTGAAAAACCGCGAAGTAGGATTTGCCCCTAGGAATTTTCTCATGGGTCGATGTCGCACCGGAAACCAATCACGCGCCTTTATGAGAGCCCGTGGGATGGACTCTGAGTCACCTCATCTCTTTGTGTGACACGCAGGGATCCTTCTCTCTTGCGCATCCACATGAAACAACGCTCCTTTCCGCCATGTGGCTGCCAACATGGTTGTATTTTTTCCTTTTTATTTTTTGATGAATGTTTTGGAAAAACCCGCGAAGCACTGAAGCCGCAAACCATGAAGCGTGAAGTGGCGAGGGAACACTGTACTTTTAATGACCCTTACTCATTTACACAAACGGCTAATAGCTGAATTCTGAAACTGGTCAATCTTCAAACAGATCCATCAGTTGAGAAGGAGTGAAACAGACTCAATATCTTCTGTTACAACTGCCTAGTAAAGCATTCTATTTAGTCCCTTAATTGACTGAGGGAGAAATATTATAGAAAGATAATAAAAAATACTTTCATTATTTGTTTCTTGAAATTATCATGGCCTGGTGGCCACAATTCCAAAGTACACAGTTCAATGATCAAAAATGTCAAATAACTATGACAGGAACATGGAGGCAAAGATAGGACAATTTATCTAAGAAGCGAAAACCTCACTTCTTAACTCAAGATAGTCTTTAATAATGCAAGTGACTCTAGTACTAACGATTAAGTTGCCCAGTGTCACAATTATTTTTATATTCTAGGCTTTCTGGGAATTCTAGAGTCCATCCAGAACTCTCTGTTCTATTTTTATTTCCACCCCTTATGTGTTCCTAATGTCATTACTTTTCTTTCACAAAGTAGATGCATAACCAATATTTGTTGACTGGTGGATTAATAGATGGATGAGGAAATGAATGAATAAACAAATGAGCCAAGTGCTTTTAGAAAGTTCTTTGGTTTGTGACCCTAAGGAACAAAGCAGAGTTGTTACGTTCTGCGAGAGGATGTCTTAGTAGTTTTTAGGTCACCTTTCAGTGAAGCTAACAATGCCTTCACGCAGCAATGTCAATTGAAGTTTCATGAGTGAATTAAAGCATTTGATGTAAGCCACTTAAATTACATGTCAAGTCCAAAGGATAGTGGTGCCTGTCACAAAAGATGATGTCTAAGTACAAAATTTATTAACTAATATATTAACATGAAATTTTTTATAATTTCACCCTGTTCGGCAAAACTTCAAGAAAGATAAAAGCTCCCTGTAATAAAAAAAGAGAATGTAGGCTCCAGTTCCATCTGACCCCTCCATTAGAAGCAACTATGAAGTCAGCAACTATAGAAGCAGCAGCCCTCAAAAGGGTGGAGGTAAGGGAAGCCGGGATGGCTCAGTGGGTTAAGCGCTCGCTTTGTAGCACCAGGGACAGAGGATCGAATTCCGGCCCCAGCCCATGCAGACCCATATGCTGAACTGGGGAGTTCCCCCCATTCAGTTCTCCCTCTGTCTCTTTCTGTCTCTCTGTCTCTCTCTCTCTCTTTCTGTCAAAAACAATATAAAAAAATAAATAAAAGGGTGGAGGTAGGACTAAAATAGAGAAGACAGTTGGCCAAAAAGCCTCTAAAAATTCACTGGCTTCACTACTTCCTTGGCAATGGCTCTGATTCAGGCCTTCATCCTGCCTCAACTGTACTTGACAAGGCTCGACCCCCTCTAGACTACCCTCCACAAAAGAGCTAGAAGGAGCTATCGAAAACCAGTCTGCTTGTGTCACTCCCCTATGTAAATCTCTGCTCCCTCGTCCCCAGCACGACACAGGTCCTTGGTGACTCTGTGTCATCTGTCCCACTTCAAGTCCACCACTCACCTCATACATCTTATGCTGCTGAGAAAACAGAGCACTTGCCATTTCCCGAGAGCACCATACATTTTGCCTGCAATGCCCCTTCCCCTCTTCACTACCTGCCCTAGCTGTAGTACCTACCACTTCTTCTAAGAAGGCTTAGCTGGTTTCCTCAAGCAAAAAAGAAAAAAAATAAAACAAAAACAAAAAAGCAAGACTGATTCCATTCACGTAACATTCTACACCTACGAGAAAATCACCCCATTGAATTATAAGCTGTTTCAATATCTGTCTCCTTCACTAGGCTTGGTATTCCCCGGGGACAGGAGCTCTTGCTCATCACTTGATCCCTAGCGTCTCCATGGTTGACACCTGGAAGATATTCAGTGTTTGTAGACTTCAAAATGCAGGACTTTGCAGGCTGCCTCCCAGGACCTCAGGTCTCTGAGCCGATTCTTCGCTCTGAAAGCCTGAACACCCTGAGGTTTGCAGGACAAAGCAGAGCAGGTCTGGCTAGGACTCAGAGCTATAAATCCAGCTACCAACTAGAAGACTATGATGTTAGTAGCTGGCTTCGCTCAAAAAAAAAAACTGATCAGCAATGATTAGCAATACTCAGCTGATTCTTTACGGAAGCACCCTCCCATCCATTTCCTTACTAGAGTCATAGTAATGCTACCTAAGGAGATCCTACCATTATTTAGATTCCTGGCTCCTTGCAGCCTACTTCCCTCTTGCCCCTACTACATTTCTCTGTCTCCTTGAAAATTCTCAGCTCCCCCTAACCATCTGTATCTCCCCACCTTGTTCCATGTGGAGCGTCCCCAAAGTTTCATTGATTCTTGGATTGCAAGTTTTATCCCAAGCCAGCTACTAAATTCCCACAGGACACATAGACCCAGCTTCAAGCCCTGACTCTCCTTTTGGTACCCCTACCAGAGGAAACTCTCCCTAAAGCCAGATGTGCTGAAATGCAGGGATACTGCATTTACTCCATAGAGGTCATTTGGTTGACAAGATCCAAAGAGATTTGTACACAGGAGACTCACTCAATCTGAAGTTCATGGTTCCCTTGGAGTTTAAACTTCAGAGATTATTGGGTGTATAATACATATGAATTCACAGGTCTGAACTTAGTCTTCATAAACCTGTTGCATTTTAACATTCTTTGTGATTTCCTCCCCCCTCATTTTCACATGTTACTTGAAGCAAAGCTGAGAGTATTAAAGCCCTGGATGAATTTGCTGCCTAAGTAGACTCAAATCAACTTAAAAGTCCTAAAACAACAAACTTTTGGACATAGAACTTCTGGTTAGTCTCACAGAAGAGACAAAAGAAAAACTTCACTAATCATTATTGACAGTGATGTGACTATCCATCTTCAAAAATGGGAAATGATTGTCATGAGCCAACTTTGCCTCTCAGTGACTCTTTAGAGAATTAAATAGCTGATGCATCAGACAACAATTTTCTTTGAAGATGACCTTTCATATTAAGTGAGAAGCTGAAGAACTGGTCTCAAAGGGAAAGAAAATGAATAATCTGTGAGGGCAACTACCATTCCTGAGCATACAGTAACAATAAGACTAACAAATGATAGTAAATATCAGATTGTCACATTACAAATTCAGGGTAATATTTATTGAGAGCCTATTGTGAATCAGACGTTGAGAAAGTAGTTATTTGATATGACTACCAAAAATGTACGTTGATCAACATAATTCAAATCACTTGTTTTCTAACTTTAGCAGGCATAAAAATCACACACAGGACTTCTAAAACACAGATTGCTGGGCTGCATTCCTAATGTTTCTGATTCAGTTGGTACGCATAATCAAATGAGAATTTGTAGTTCTAACAAGTTCCTAGGTGATGCAGTTGGTGTGTGGACTGCACTTGGAGAACAACTGAATTAGATCTTCTTAGTTATAAGAAGAGACACATTGACTCAGTAAAGTTTAAAAAGGTGGGGCATTCCTAACCACTTATTACAACCAAATGAAGCTGTATAGAGTCAGACATGATTATATGCTGCTACAGTGAATCTTTCAGTCGTACTGCCTTGCCAACTACATTTTGAGCTTTTAGGAGGATATGGGCAAAAGGTGATTTGCTTGAAATATGAATACTATTGACACTGGGCTTGGCAACAGGTCGTCTCTCCATGTACACCTCTGCTCACCCATGACTCTCCTTCCAGTCTTAACCCTGGACTTGTTACATGCTTCAAAATATGAATGTAAAAGAAGCTCTCTATTAAAAGGCTAGGAATGAACATACATGTATGGTTGTCATAAAAATTTTTTAAAGAAAATATTTGTGTACCCCTTTATTAAATTCTTGCTCCTTTCTAAAATTTATCTCATTTTAAAATTTTACCCCTCTGGGCTGAAATCAGTGCAAAAAAAAGGGGGGGGGATGCTATAATCTTTGATTTAGCCTCATAAAACAGTAACAAATAGCACACTCATTTAATATTAAATTTAACATTAAATTTAATAATATTTTGTTTTAAATTTTCTGTAGTAATTCCATTAAAAATTTTATGCCACCAGAAAGCATACGAATCACCAAAGTTGTATAGTATTGCATATTTGGTCTTAAAATAGCCTATATAAATTTGGTGTCTTTATTTATTAATCTAAATACTTCAAATGGAGTTTCACCCAAATATAATTAATTTAGTATAACCAATCATATTCATGCTGTTTAAAAACTTCAGCTGGTTCACATCATTATGGTGCTTAAAATTCCAACTAAGGAGGGAGATACACTAATCAGAAAGAGAGTACTTTACAAAAGCTGTATAAATATGACCACCACAATATCACTGATTCTTAAAGGTCCTGGGGAGCCAATTCACACTAGCTCCTCCGTGTCCTCCTTCAATCAGCAGGGCCTCTGGGAGAAGACAAATGCCACTCAAGGCAAGCTACAGTCATTCAGAATCACTGAATCATTTGGTCACATCTACTCCTGCCAGGGTTCCTAGCCAAAGAGTCAATCAGTGATCCAGAGCTCTCTTCATGCCTTCTCTAATGACAGCCATGAAACATTCCAAAAGACTTTAGCACTTCCTTTTTTTAGCCATAAATTGCACATAACTCTTTCAATTCTCAGTCTATAATTTCCCATAAAACTCTTTGAGATCCTCTGGTGAACATAAATGGCAAGAATTATTGGGCTTTAAGTTATTATCCTTCAATGTTGTATGTACTGGATCATAACTCTATGGCTATGACTCCCTCATAAAACTAAACCATAGGGCATTCTTTTCATTTCAAGCTTGGCACCACAAATGCCCATGGGTGAAGCAATGTAAACACTCTTGAGTAAAACCAAATCTCTTCTGCAAAAACGGACTTGTAACTCAGTGGTATATAATCTCTCCTCTGAACCTGTGAAGTCTGTAGTTCTCAGGCCACCCAAGTTAAATGATAAGAATAACGTTCATGTGTTAAAGTGGGATAGGCCTAAGAATTTTTTATAATCTGGGAAGCCAGGATAGTTCAGCGGGTTAAATTCTCGCTTTGCAGCCCTGGGGGCCAATGATCGAATCCCCGCCCTGGCGCATGCAGATCCATATGTTGAATTGGGGCATGCCTCCCATATGGAAGGCCCCGAGCCCAGTTCCCACCCTGCGTGGCCCCCTCCTCACCTGTGTGGAATGAAACCGTGTCAAAAACTGATGACGTACAACTATGGAGATTGCTCTGGGCCCTCCCCCTTCTCTGTCTCTTTCAGAAACAATAAATCTTAAAAAAAAAGAACTGTCTATAGTTATACAACTTAGTTTTAGTCCCAGCTCCACCACTCTGTTGCCCTTAGACAAGTCACCCAGCTAATGTAATTATTTTGGGAGGAAAAGGTGAGACCTCAGATTTACATAATCTTTTTTTTTTAATTATACTTTACTTTTTTTATTGTTTTTGACAGAGAGAGAGACAGAGAGAGACAGAGAGAGACAAAGAGAAGGGGGAGGGCCCAGAGCAGTCTCCAGAATTGCATGTAATCAGGTTTTGACAGTTTAATTCCACACAGGTGGGTGAAGGTGGGGGGGCAGGGAGGGTAGCACAGGGTGGGAAATAGACAAGGGACCTCTCACATGGGAAGTTTGCCCCAGTAAGAACCAAAATGGGGGTCCACACCCCAGTTCAGCATATGGGTCCACATGGGCCGGGGCAGAATTTGACCCTCCTCAGACCCCAGGGCTGCAAAGCAAGTGCTTAATCCACTGAGCCATCCTAGCATCTCTTACAGAATCTTTTTTTAACCTCGGATTTACAGAATTAGTTTAATCAAAATTACTGGTTCATGATACTTACTGTTCCATGCATGACCTTCTTTTTAAATTATTGCCTTAAATGTTCATTCTTAACCTGATTATTCTTAGGTATAGATCTGAGAAAAAAATCATGCAAAATGTGCACTGGAAATATGCATATAATTGTTCATAGATTCATTGTTTAAAATATAAAATAAACTGGGAAAAATCCAAATGTCTATTATGAGGCTAATGTGGTAAAGTCTCACAATGGAATAGTAAACAAGCGTCAAATAAAGAAACTACAGTTACCTACAATAATGTGGAATCATTTTTTCTGGGCCTCTGCTTTGCCCTCTTAAATGGAGACAACAGTATACTTACCTTAGCTCTTTCTGAGATAAAGCAGATTTTTACTGTATGTAAAAATCCTTTGAAACTTATAATAAATATTATTTTCCTCCTATATTCTTTACTCCTTCTCCAGTCATATAAGAGTAATCTAGAAACATGACAGTGAAGAACAGGAAAATAATATAATCTGAAGAATACACACTAGGAGTTACACTGCAGGGATTCAAATCTCTAATCCAGTAATTATTTTCTGTGTGGATGTAGGCAAGTCAATTAACCTCTTCAAACCTCAGGCTTTTTTTTTTTTTTCATATGTATTGGAAACAAAATCATTGCCTACTTAAGAGAGCTTCATTGAGGTAATCCAAGAGTTTAGCACACTGCCTGATACACCATAGGTATGCACGTGGTTAATAACTATTACATTACTAGAGATCCCTTTTACATTTGTCAAATGGACAAAGTTGCTTTCCCCATCCTTACTCACCTTTCACTCTTCCAACACAAAATAGACACACACACACATGCACACATATATTTTCTTTGCTTTTTGCCTGTTCTTCAGCTCCTCATATCTATATTAGGATTGCAGATAATAAACAAGCAAATACTATAATTAGGCACACAGATCCTGCCTTGCACATCAGGATAGAAATAGGCACAATTTTGTTAGAGTATCCTTAAATATAAAGTTCTTCTCTAAAGAATTTTGCCCAGAATTTCTATTAAAAGTAATGTTTATTTGCATTTTATTATTTAAAAGACCTGCAAATGGGGAAAGGCAACCATTTTCACAATCTACATATAGTAATAAAAAGTATGTGAATAATTCTTTAAATGTAACACAACCTAATTGGAGTAAACATGGTGAAACCACAGTATTTGAAACATAAATATTTTGAAGGACGTATTTTTACCTTTGTTGAATTTGTTAAACGAGGCCTGATTCAACAAATTCATCAAATGTGAAATATGAAAGAAGTTGGGCCCTGAAGCTAAGACCTGCCACCAGGGACGATGGTCCAGCTACAGGTGCTGGGAGGCTGTCCAGTCGGACAGGCAGAACAAAAGAGTTGAAGTGTATTAGAGTTGATAATGCAACTAGGAAATGCGCACCAGGAGGCAAACGGGAAATTCTGGAAGTTCACTCCATATGAAAGCACAGCATGGGACCAAGGTACCCAGAAGCAAAAAGTGTGCCCAAATTCAAGTATCAGACAGCCTAACCTGTGATAGTAGAGCCTCATTCAGCCTATGGTGCAAGGAGGCGGGACCCTGCTGAGAGGGAGAGAGGAGCAGGCAAATAAAGTGGGTCTTAAGTGTTCTTAGAGGATCTGGGAAAACCTTGGCAAATCCCTAAGACAGGAACTCGATCCTGGGTAATGAAACAAAGATTCAGATACAAGAATTAGAATGCACGGTAGATACTAAACCCAAGGAACAAGAGACATATATATGATTCTAGAAATTATTGCATAAACCAAAGGCTGACTAGAAGCCAAACTAACTGGACAGTGAGGAACAAAAGTATTGGGTTAGATAGAGTTCCTTAAATGACTCCTCGCCCAGGTTAAGTCTGGACCACAGAGAGCTGGGATGGCTCACTGAACAAGCTGCAAACCTGGTGAGAAGAAGGCAGCAGAAACTGGAGAACAGGGAGGACTTGACAATAACAAGATCAGGACAGCCAGGTTCGAAGCTCCGAAATTACCATTAACATAATTATTCTGAAACTTTCTAACCAATAAGTAGCAGCATTCTTATTTAAATCAAATCCCAGTACAACAACCACAAAGATAATTAGGAAAGTCCATGTGAATTTTGTTTTAATGAACTTGACCTAGAGTAAAAAGAAAATCTTATTTTTTCTTTTCTAAAACCACAGAAATAAAAAAAGCCGCTTTTTCCCCCTGTTTCCCCCTCCTTTTGATTACTATGTGAATTTAACCTGTGAGAATGAACCACCTTTTGAATTTCTTTTCATCTCTGAGATACAAAGGTTTTTTTTTGTCCTTGTCCTTCTTCTGAAGAACAGTAAAGATATTTTTCAGGTCTTTGCCACGCTGAGAGCAACAGCTTCTAACAGGGCCCTAAAACACTAAACTCTGATAATAAAACTGCAGTATAAAAGTTATTTATGTATTTAGCACACCACTATTATCTACAACCTGCCACAAAGTGTCACACATACAAATGACTGTCACACCCATGTCACACCATGGCCTGATTCATTAAAAGAAGCATCACCACAAAGCCACCCTTGGAAGTCAGGGACCCCTTTTGGATGTGAACATTCATGAGGTGGATCAAGAGTAGTTTCAGAAGCCAAATATGCCCCATTTCTACTGTGGTGGCCTATCCCCAAAAAGCACAGTGACCATTGGCAGCCTGGACCTCAATCTTTGCAGATGCAACCAATCAACAATTGGCAAGTGTCTTCGCAGTCGATGTCAGCATGACCTAATGAGCAAGGGATCTTTAACTAAATAGGTATCCATGAACACATGCTCCTGGAATGCTCCAACGCCTAATAATTAACAGCTGTGTGCTGTAATTAATTTTTATTTATGCCTTAGATATTCAGGCAAGATATTATTTCTTGTGTATGACAGATTCATACTGCATGCTGAGTGTTAAAGCAGCAGCAGTAAGAAAACAACATCAATTTTGTTTGTTTCTGTTTTTTCTTAATTCAACCATTCCGCAATTTGTATCTCACTCAAAACACTGTGCTGCCTTGTATTCAGCAAGCAAATTCCAGAGCCTGTGCAAAGGACCATGGGGGAGAAGCGAGCCAAGGCATCCCAGGCTTTCCCCAGGCATTCACAAACACTTGAGGGTGCCAGAAGGGACAATCTAAATTAAGGCAATGACACTGAGGTCTCAGCAGTCTTAATTCACCCCCATGGCCCCTGTGGGCAAGCTATTTCAGTAATCGTTAATTGAATGTCCACTAGTCATGTGGTACTTTCAAAGGTTTGCAAAATGAGGAAATAAGACAGTATTTTGCCAGGTTCTCTACAGTTTTATTGTTTTACAAGTTAGTAAATCTAGAAAACACTCAGACCAGGACCTCGTTTACACAAAGGAAAAGAAAATCATGATACAAAGCTGGATCATTAAGTCCCAAATACAAGAGGCAAGTGTTGTAAGACTGTAGAAGCAAGAGGGCATTGAATGCCAGGTTGAAGAGTTATGGTGAACTCCAGCATGCATCAGGATTTATTAAGACACATCAGCGGGCCCCACTACCTGGCTCAAGAACCACATGTTTGAGACCCAATGCTCCATGGGACACCATCAAAGTTTATTGTAAGGGAGGAAAACATGATGAAAGCAGTGTTTCTGGAGACGTTAATCTAGAGATAGTGGGTAGGATCAACTAGAAGGAGGTCAACAGATTCATAGCAGGCCAGAGGACTTGGATTTCAAAGATGAATTGGCTTGGCTAACAGAATTGACCTGACTAGCAAATTAGGTATTTGGTGACTTTATTTAGCTCAGACGGATTCTTGATATACAGAACTAAACCTTGAATAAGAATAGTTTAGGGGAAGCTGAAAGGGCTCAGCAGGTTAAGTGCTCAATTTGCAGCCCTGGGGACGGAGGATCGAATCCTTGCCCCAGCCCATGTGGACCCCCATATGCTGAACTGGGCTGTGCTTCCCATGCGGGAGGCCCCCAATTCAGTTATCATCCCCCTGGTTCAGCCCCTGGCTCAAGGGGGCATGCCTCCCAGGTAGGAAGCCCCCAGCCCAGTTTCTGCCCTGCACAGCCCCCACTTGTGTGGAACAAAACCATGTTGAAAGCTGACGATGTAAAACTATGGAGACTGCTCTGGCCCCTCCCCCTTCTCTCTGTCTCTGTCAAAAACAATAATATAAATCTTAAATTAACAATAATAATAATAATTTAGCAATGCTGATTCTGAATCCCTCCAAAGATAAAGAATCCCTTGGAAACCACATCTAGTCTTAATATGAAACTGTCTACGGTAGATCTGAGAGGTACAGTAACTTCTATTCATATTTCTCTCATGTTTCTCACAGTGCTTGAAATGCCCACCATTTGAGCCATTACATTGGATTAAGATGCTGAATCCCTAAACCTTCTTAAAACTGGTATGTATTATCCCAAACCTCAATTAGAAACTCTTGTTCCTCTGTTACCACCAAGGGACAAAAGTGTTTTATCTCTTGAAACTCCACCTTTAGGAACTCAGCTCTCCTTAATATGCTCTTTCATAATAAGTAATTTGGATCCTCAGATATTTTAGTCAGTCATTTAAGACATAAGAATCTCTGCAGCTTTACAACATGGAGAAGAATTTGGGAACAGAAGTTATATGCATGTCAGCAAATTGAAGGTGTGTGGTGATTACTGAGCTGTCTTTTCTAGTTTGTCTTCAAAGGACGTGTCTGCCCTGCTTTACTGTTTCAGGTCAGCCAGTTAAGGCCTCTTGGCACCCACCCCACACCATCTACCACTTTTCTCAGCTTCCCCAAGCCAAATATCCCAACAGCTTAAGCTACTTGACTCCTATCTGCCCTTCCCTGCACCCCAAACTCAAAGGTCATTGCTAACCTCTGTCCTAAGGTTGCAGCATTTAAACCCAATGCTCAGGAGTCTACCTGAAGTCACATGGAGCTGCTTGTTCCCAGGACCTGTCCCTCCCTGCTTTGCTCCCCTGTCTGGTAATTCACAGTGTATGCCAAAGCCCACCTCCATTTCTAGCAGATGTGGGGCCTATTGACTCTGATATTTGTCACTTTGTCAGCCTAGGTCCTGTCCCCACCCTTTTCCAAACATTTCAGAGTGAATTTACAACTGTCTGTAATCCACCCCATGCCTTTCCCCCCACCAAAAAAAAAAAAAAAAAAAAAAAGGCAATAAGCCAAAGAGTTTTAATAATGGTCTTTGCTATTCATTGTCCAAAGTATAAAGCTTCCACAGTTCAGTAACAATGTGGAAGAGATTCCAGCTGGATTCCCCAGCCGTCCTCTACCTGCGCCTCCCCAGTGTGCCCATATATGGCAGTCAGCTCAGTCCCCTTCTGCCCAGGTCCCTTAGGGTTTGTCCTTTATCCAGTTACCCTTCTTCTGGGAGAAAGGAAGCAAATTCTATTCCACACCCTATCACAGGCTTGCTTCTACCTTGCTCTGCAGGCACAAAGTGTCAGACCTTAGGCCAGATGCTAAGGATATGGAGAGGAATTAAAAAGAAACAAGTAAACACCATTCCCACTTTCACAGAGCTTTTGGTTGTCTGGTGGTCAGATACCGTTACCCTTCCCTAACTTCTGAAAATTAGATAAAAGACCAGAAAATTAATATGGAAATGAGAATCCTAATACTGTTTAGAAATAGGGCAGGGCGTTGTTTTTTGTTCGTTAGTTTGCTTTTTGTTTTTAAATAGTCAATGTATATCTATATTTGTAAGACATCAGCTTGAAAATTACTTTAAGAAAAGAAAGCAGGATTGACACCTGTTGCAGTTTGCCTGATGGCCCAGACAGAAAAGCATTTCTAAAGATTTTGTCACAGTGTAATGCAATCTCCCTTGATTGTTGCCCCAGGTGCCTTTTCCTCGTTGAAATCTATCATTAAAAGTGGCTCCAACATGTCAGACAAAGTGAAACAGGGAGAAGAATAAAAGAAAGTCCTTTTCCTATTTTCCAGAGTTGAGACTAGTAAAAAATGTAATTTATTTATGAAATTTTTTTTCTAATGCAAACATCAACTTTTCACCGAGCAGCAAAGTTCTTTCTTTCACTATTTTTGCCAACGTGTTTCTGATTATAAAAAAAATTTTAGAAAATACAGGGAAGTATAAAGAGAGGAAAACACCTATAATTTCCTTGACTAATGCTGATCACTGTTTTTTATTTTTTTAAGATTTATTTTATTGTTTGAGAAAAGGAAAGAGAAGAAGGGAGGAGGGGGAATGTCAGGATAGCTCAGTAGGTTGAGTGTTTGCCTTACAACCGCAAGGTCCAGGGATCAAATCCTGGCCCATGCAGAACCATATGCTGAACTTTGGCACAACTGGTAACCACAGGGATGGAGGTGAAGGTTCTGGCCTCCCCTGCAGGAAGCCCCTGGTTGGCTCCCTCCCTGTGTGGCCGCACATCCACCTGTGTGAAATAAAATTATGTCACAACTAATGAGGTATAACTATGGAGACTGCTCTGGGCCCTTCCCCCTCTGTCTGTCTTTCTCACCTTCTTTCAAACAATAAAATAAATCTTAAAAATAAAAAAGAAAGAAAGGAAAAGGAGGAGGGCCCAGAGCAGTCTCCATAGTTGTATTAATGTATCATTAGTTGTGACCTGGGATGGGAATCAAACCCTGGACCTCATGATTGGGAGGCAAACACTCAACCACTGAGCTATCCTGGCATCCCACTATTGTAATTTGTCAATAACTATTATTTTGAACATAGCTTCATAGCTATAAGAGTTTATAAAAGGAGCACATAATCATTCAAATCACTTTTTATAGTTTATCCTCTGAACAACCCTATGAGGTGAATGAGTAGGCCAAGAAATACTATTATGCCAATTTCAGAAATCAAGGACATTCAGAGTTTGGAAATGTTGAATGACTTACCCAAGGACACACAGGAAGTCAAAGACCTGTGGTTAGAAATTTTTATTTTAACTTAGGGACACCATTCTTCTCAGATAATCTATTTGGATAATTTTTATTGCAATACTATTTGTCTATATTCTGTCCCATTAAAAAATGTATAGCATTCTATCCAATTCTGTCATAATACACATTTTAAAAGAAAAACTGGTAGTCTCAAGTTGGCTCCAGAGGAGGGAGACAAAAATTGTCAGAACTATAGAAACCATCTTCTATGACTAATAATGGATAAAGGAACTTCGTATATTTAGCTTGGAAAGAGGTCAGGAAGAGATGAGAGCTCTTTTAATGTTTAAAAAGACTGTCAAATGGACGGGTGAGCAGTCTTGTTCTATGGTGCTCTGCATACCAGGCAAGAATAACGGACAGAACTTCAAAAGAAACAGATTTCTAAACAGTAAGAGACTGTACCAATGAAACTGTTCAACTGCAGAAAACTGCTCTGTCTATAAGAGGGTGAATTTGCACTGGAGATATTGGAGGAAAAGTGTCAGGGACGCTGTGGGGACTTTTTGGTTCCTGTGTCCTGAGTCCATTTTCCCTTCATTTTTCTTGACTCACTAACGCAACATGTAGCACACAGAATGTGAGAAAAAAGAAACGACTGTGAGCCAGGTGCTTCCAAACTGTTTTTCCCAAAAGATAAGACTCTCCTGGGGTGGCCAGTGGTCCCTGCTGAACCAGAAGCTGCAGAGGCCTCAGATAAGGTGGCCAAAAAACTGTAGGTTTTATCAGTGCCCTGGTGACTTTTGTCACCATGGAAGCTTGACAAACACTTTTCAAAACATGATGTTATCCTTTTAAATCTCACAGCCATCCTGGAGGGCAGATGGGAAACTAAAGGTGAGCTATTTAGCAATGCACCGTGATCCACAGCTGTGAAATGGGAGAGCAGGGACCCCCACTCAGAGAGGCTGACCTGGAGTCTCAGATCTTTCTTACACTCCATGAGATTCTGAAGGAAATACAGGAAGCAAGGCAGTGGGTAACATGAACAAGGGTTTTATTAGATATGCATATATATATTTTGTTTGTTTGTTTGTTTGTTATGTTTGTTTTTCAAAAAGTGAGTTTTTGGCATTCACGATAAAATGTGGAGGCACGTAATTGGTAATGTTCTGATTTAGGTAGGTACTATGTTGAAGTTCACTTTTTGACTTTCATGAATAATTGGAAAAAGGGTGTCCTAACCAAATAAATAATTTGAACATGATTACAAAGAGAATGGCATTTTTATGCACTTAATAGAAGCAATTTACATGCATACAATTAATGTGCTAATTTGTGATCTTTAGCTACTCATTAAAACAGGCCTGGCAGGTCCTATACTTGGCAACACTTTGTTAGTCATTTCCTGAGATTACTTTATGTACTCAAAAGTAATCAGCCATCTATAATTTAAGACTTTTCACTAATTAAATAGCTCTGTGTCTAATTATGTCAAAATTAGAGAGGTTAGTATGTGGATAAATATGTTTGTGTTTGGTACCTGTATTCAGATGATGATTTCTCCGTATGTGGCTGACAGTCTTTAACACAGAGCATGGGGAATGTTAGAGTGCCAAGAAAGACCTTTTCACTTAAAAATCTGAGCAGCAAAGAAAAAGTATTCTCTTTGAGATGGGCTTATGTTCAGGCTTGTAAACCCAGTGAACTATGGATTTGTTGATTTTCGGGGAATAATAAAAGGATCATCTGTTTTTTTCAGGCCTTTGCCTGAGAGATGAAATGGAATGAGGGTTAAGGAAGAAAAGGAGTTAAAGGTTGTATTTGCAGGAATGTGTTTGCTGACATTGATCAATGGGTAATTTTGTGATTGTAGGTTTATTCACACAGAGGGTTCAAAAAACAGATCAATAATAAAGCAATGGTGAAGATGCCAAAAAAGGTGATTAATGAAAAATATGGTGGAGGTGCAATCTGCTAAAAAGGCTCCTTCATTCAGCACCCTATACATAAAAATATGCATCAGATTGAAAGGGAGCATTCCCTTGGAATGTCTTTAGAACCAGGCAGACTCTGAGAGAGCCCATGCTTTAAATAGCAGTTTCTCATGTCCATAGAAACAAGTTTAAATTCTCCTGCGTAAAGTCTCTGCAAGTAGTTCCACTCGTGCATTATTCGTGATTCTGACATTGTATAACATGAGCCATGTTCTAATAGTGATTTCGAATTTTATTTTCTTTGTTATGTTTTAATAATGCTCTTTAGGTTGGCATTTAACTTTAGCCACATAATATCTTGTTGCATTTCCTCATATAGCATTTAATTATGGTAACAGCACTATAACCTAGTAATATGTAGATGCATAAGAATTTAGTGTAGCCTTTAACAACTTTACTTTTCAGGCTAGTGCTTTGTTCCATTACTTTCATTGTGCCAATTTAATATGTAATGATGAGTGTTAGGCATCCCAACTCCTTATACCAGAGAATTAATAACAATAATGAGCTGTGTTAAAAGTGAATAACAAAATCTAAAACAAACAAACATGACAGTGGACTGTATGTCTTTCTTAGGGTATGAACTCCCAAGTTCTTAAATATAAAACTCCAGGAAGGGTTAACCCTAGGTAAACTTGTAAAGAAACTGAAAATTTTACTCTTCCCCTTGTCCTTTCATCCTCTTTCGGGGGATGCCCAGGCTTTTCTCACTATTGCCCTTAAAAAAGGATTTGACAACAGTCTTCAGTACCTAGAGTATATCAAGTCAGGGAATATCCTCTCCACATTTCAAGTGTATTTAAGTCTTACTTATTATTTTGGAATGTCAGTCCCTATTTAAATCACTTCATCAGTCATTAGATAGTCAAAGGTGGTATCCAAGTAGCAAATGTGAAACAAATTTTCTTTCCAAATCTCATTTTTTAATGGCCCAGAGAGGATATACCTACACTGCATTAAGGGTAAAACTGCATGCTTTCAATTGACCTCTTAACTTGGTCCATGAATTAGTCACAGCATCAAGAAATACAATGATTCTTTTTTTTAAGATTTATTTTATTGTTTGAAAGAAGATTAGAGAGGAAGAGAGGGAGAAGTGAGGAGGGCCCAGAGCAGTCTCCATAGTTGTGCATCATTAGTTGTGACAGGGTTTCATTCCACACAGGTGGATGTGGGGCCGCAGGGGGGCGGGAACTGAACTGGGGGCCTCGGGTGTGGGAGGTGAGAACCTTGGCTGCCATCCCTGCGGGTGCCATTTGCATCACAGTTCAGCATGTGGGTTTGCACACACAGAGGCTGGGATTCCATCCCCAGACCTGATGGTTGCAAAGCAAGCACTCAACCTGTTGAGTTATCCTGGCATTCCCAATTCTTTTACAACTTTTATAAGACAGTTTAAGCATATTTACTGATAATTCAATGAATACCAATCTCATGTTCCTCTCTGTGAACCATAATAGATACACCTAAGAGAATTATGTTTATGTGCAATATATGTAATAGACTGTATGAAAAGCAATTGTTATATGCCAGTTGCTTTACATACCTCATTTCATTCAAGGACTGCATATACCTGTGCCCTGGACAGATGAGCAGGCTGAAGTCAGGGCTGAAATCCAGGCCAGGTTCTCTGTGCCAAATCCAGGAAGACACATGGCCGTTATGAGCCCCAATAAATTAATATATTTTTACTAACTGGTCCTCCCACAGCAACACCTTTTTCTAATTCATATAAAAACACTGTATGTGCTAATGTTAGGCAAATTTTATTTCATACTCAAAACAACTCCTTGAGTAATGTATGTTATAGGTAAAGAACACAAGAGTTAGAAAAGTTAAATAAGTTATTTCAAGTCCCACAGCTACTATGACACATCAGAACTTGACTTGAGACCTTTAAATACCATGCCTCCTCCCAAAGTGAAAGTGAGGGGAAACTCACACATTTCCTTTATCTATATCTGCTTAGCTCAGTTGTTCGAAGTGCTGCACTAAGGAAACTACAAAGCCAGCAACTATAGTGAAAGGCAGTGAGCTATATTTTATGCTAAGTTGTGGCAGCACTCTTTCTAGGTATGGGTGCTTTGGGATGCAAAACAAAGAGAGGAGGGAGTAGGATAGGGTAGTTCACTGGTGCTCATACTTTAGCGGGCTTCAGATTCACTTGGTGAACTTGTTAAACAAGATTGCCAGACCCCCACACAGAGGTTCTGATTCAGTAGGTCTGGGATTGACCTGAGAATCTGCATTTGTCACAAGTTTCCAGGTGATGCTAATGCTGCTCACCCAGGGAACATACTGGTATGGTGTACAGAACCTATATACCGGTATTTAAAAAACTAAAACTGGGATGCCAGGATAGCTCCGTGGTTTGAGTGCTTGACTCACAATCACGAGGTCTGGGGTTCTAGTCCCAGTCCCAGCCCATGCAAGCCCCATAGGGTAAACTGCAGTGCAAGTGGTAGCCACCAGGATGGCACAACAACGAAGGTTCTCTCGCCTCCCATGTGGGAGGCCTCTGGTTCAGTTCTCCACTGGTGCAGCCCCACATCCACCTGCATGGAATGAAACCATGTACAACTGTGGAGACCGCTCTGGGCCCTGCCTTTTCTCTCTCTCTCTCTCTCTCTCTCTCTCTCTCTCTCTCTCTCACCTTCTCTCAAACAATAAAATAAATCTTGAAAAAAAAATGCCACTAGTTTGCAAG
The DNA here is from genome assembly GCA_004027555.1 of Craseonycteris thonglongyai. Lineage (NCBI taxonomy): Eukaryota > Metazoa > Chordata > Mammalia > Chiroptera > Craseonycteridae > Craseonycteris > Craseonycteris thonglongyai. The sequence goes on from PVKE010004124.1 coordinate 65,905, forward strand.
TGACTCAGGAGTATCATCTAAGAACATAAAAATAACACAGGTATTGGGTCTCATTTTTTTCCTCTATTCAAATGAAACTACTTGCAGTGTTATAATGTATTATAATGGTATCTTTAGCTTTCTATTTAAAGTCACACTGTATTAAAGATTAGAATAAGAGATAAGATACCAAATTGACTAGTTTTGGTGTTACATGTCCTGCTTAATATTATCATCTTTGGGAGAAATGGTACTGCTGAAAATGTTAGAAAACAAAGACTTGGAAGCTCATTATACTAATTGTATACTTATTCTTGTCCCTTTACTCATTTTTGATATGTGGACAATCACAGTTAATCAAAGCATTTCTCTCAGGAGCCCTCCTAAAGTGTGAAATAAATATTCCAATAAAATGTTTAGTAGAGTGTATCCAGTTTCCAATTAAAGAAGCATGCTTATATGATATTGTGAATTCCTTCCACAATACATTTTCTTTGTGCAGAAATACTTTATGGTAAATCTTAAAATAACCCTATTTTGTCAGGATAACTCACAGTAGAGTGTCTGGTGAATTTCCCTATTGCCACCTACCCACTCCCCATACCCTAAGGAATACTCTACACAAAATAACTTGATCTTGTCTCCACATACATAGTCAGCTAGTGTGGTGTGAAAGGCACTGTTAATCATCTTAGTAATCAATACATATCACAGCCTAATCAATATGGCTAGCATAACACCTGAGTGATCACATAAACAAATTCTGTCAACACATACTGAATGATTATCTAGGGCCACTTCTTATCCACTGGGGAACCAGAATAGCTTTGTCCTTATTTATTTATTTTTTTTCTTTTCTTTTACTTAGTTTTTTTTCCCCTTTCATACTTTTAATCTTCTTTTAAACAAT